>JASCQY010000080.1:3448541-3464409 GCA_030264315.1 Sardinella tawilis | reverse complement strand
AATAGCATGCTTGGCCAGACCGTGGCGAGGCCGCGGGCGCGGCCGATAACGTCACGGAATGGGTGGGCCCAGGCTAGCATTCAGTGACCTTGAGCTTTGAATTGATTCACACCGAACTTCTCCTTTAAATTGTCTGCTAAATACCAGTCAATTTTTAACTTTTTTTTGAGATGCGTTTTGTAGTGATTCAGTAAATTGTCATTTGTTGTGTTCCATCTGGGCCCATTTAAGAAGTGTGTGTGTGTGTGTGTGTGTGTGTGTCCCTGCAGGCATCCTGAAGACAAGGACGCCAGTGAGGCACAGCTGTCAGCAGACACATCTGTTTCAACAGGTGAGGTGGACATGCAGTATACACATGTAAAAAAAAAAGTCAGACAAAATCAGTGGTCTAAATTTGTATTGAATTATGTTTTCTTTGTCATTTCTGCAATCATCACAGTTGAGCATAGAGACGTTGGAAGGGCCATCAGTACTCCACAAGGTAAGCGGTCTGTCTCTGTGTGTCCCTTTCCCTGTCTCTATCTCTCTTATGCTTAGAGCAGGATGAGTGAGCGTAACCGACTGTCTCTCTTCTTTCTAGTGGGCATGCATGAATTGACATTTGGCGGATCTGTCAGTGCCATCAAATACAGGAAAGGTAAAGCATTGTTTGCCCTGCTATCTTTTTCACACAGTATAATGATGCGAATAGAAAGGAGTTTTTAGACTTCTATGTGAAATGCTAATAACGGCATTGCTTATCATCAGGGAGACCTCAAGAGGAGGAGAGTGATGTCTTCCATGTGACTCTTGGGGAAGAGTAAGAATTGATTTTATTTATACATACATACAGACATACATACACACACACACACACACACACGTAATTTCTGAGACATTTTTTTTTGTTTTGCAGGACACCGAAGCAATGGAATATCCAGTCGCCTCTGCGCAAGAACCCCACTCGTTAAACTGAATATACCCTATTGTCCTACTCTGTCCGTCTTGTATCTCTGTCTCATATATAAATGTCTTGTTTTGCTCTCTATGTATTTTTGTTTTACACTTTCATCTGAATAAACTATTTTACTGTATTTAAATTACGAGGTAAAAGCAAGATACAGCTCTAATGTACACTGTGTATGCCTATGAAGCTTAGTTTCACTGTAGATTATCTGTGTTAGGGGTGTTCATGCTGAGGGAACATGAAAAGGTAATTAACATTTTGAAACAATTTATTTCACATGGTGGGAATGTAGTGGCCTTAAACATTGGTGCAAATGCTGAAACGTGAGAAGGGGGTTCAAGATTCTTGAGGAAACATTTTCCCCACATAATCTGGTCACCACAGAATCCTCCTGACCTCATACTGTCAGGAACAGATAGGGGACGCTTTTTCACAGTGGTGCACTTTATTGTGCAATTTCTGTGCAGATTTCAAGTGCAGAGAACACTGGTGCATAAGGTCATCAAAATCAATGACAAAGCCAGACGGTTTGTTTTCAATACGGTTTCAAGTACAGCACATCATGTATTATAGGCTATACTAGATTCACTGCATGAACAGTGGTAGTGTTAAACTTATTTGTTGTGCTTCCATGTTCCAGTAGAACGAGTATTGATTGATTAATTGATTGATTGATCTTGTCTTAAGATAGTTTAGTATTAGGGAGTTGCATTGGAGCCTCACAAGTGTGCAAGGCATGATCTGATCCACTCTGCTTTAAACTTGGTGAGGGACTACCGCTATGTGCTACCAGAGACACTTGGTGCTACCATGCACAAATGTCTAGCAATTGAGCATTTGTGATAAATAGTGAAGAGGAGATCCAAAGAGAAAGACATGACTAACGAAATCATTCATCTTTATACACTCGAGGACTAGATTGTAGGCCTAAATGTCATCACAACTTCCTGTGGTTCTCCAATGTTCGCAGCTTTCAAATCCTCACTGGGAAAAAAAGCTAAAATCCTAACCAAATAAATGATTCAATTCGTCTGGAATAGGCCTACTGGGGACGCGTGCGCTCATAAATGTTACCGCCAGGCCATCCATTATCCATCTCTAGGGCATGCGCTCTAGACAGTGTCCAGTAGAGTTACATTGGTGATCCTCCCTGTCACGTCGAGCCGTCCCCTTCCGGGTCTGTTTCAGCCACTTCCAATGGACGCCGACCAACACTTTGCTGTTGAATAAACTGCACTTATCTACAAAAAAGAATTGCACATTGAAACGGGCTGCGATTTTGTGTCCTGGACATCAGCCACAGGTAAAGTATACTAACCTTTTAATGCACAAGAAATGGATAGAGTTCGAAAAAATAATGCGATGATTTGGCGGTAGCAGCAACTAAGGTGGTGCTGTTGCTGGGCTGTTTGGTTCGGTGTGACAACATGGGCAGTAGCTTGAAGAAAGCATGAAACTTAGCTAGCCTGCAACGTTAGCCTTCAAAATACATATCACGTTTATCGTCTGTTCAAATAAGAGACCATCAAAGAACACTCACTTGAACAGGATCCAGGTACCTTTCTATAGTCGAAGTGTCAAGTTTTAAGTAACATCATTGTAAGCTAATCTTACTGTTGCCGCTTTAGCTACTTTGAGATTGTGATCTCCGTTACTGTTGTAGAGTGTATTCACCTGCAACATAATTGCAACATTGTTACTGTATGACGAGTTTGCATACTAGGCTACTTTGGGTCAAACTCCACGTTTCTAAATAGCCTACGGCAACACAACTGTCAGCAGGTATTGGGGCTGAAAACTGAAACGTATCTTTGGGAATCTCTTTATTTTTATATATTTGCCTCCGTTGACTTGTATATTTACTGTAATTGTCCTTCCTTTTACACTCAGGATAGGATATTGTTTACGTGTCCGTCCCTGACATTTCGTCCAATGTTTCCTGCTGTAGTCTTAAAGGAACCGCGTGACTGTGCATTGTTGTAGACTGTGCTTCCGTGCCGGTTGAACACGATAGAAGGCAAGGTTAACGAAAGAGTAACGTTAGCGTGCTATGTGATGTGCACAGTTTGCATGTTAAGAACACCTCTGTCTCCTGTCATGGCGTCTTAGTCAATGTAAACATTTTCGTGCATGGAGGACCCTCTAAAGTCCTCATAATGGTAGCTTTCTATCCTCAGTTTTGTTTCACACTTTGTTTGACATCATGGAAACAAGAGTTTGATCGGGTCATTCACATCTAGGCCATGGTTTGGCTACTGCATAATAGGTCCTGTTATCAAACAGCCAGTGTAGTCATCTTTGCACATTACAGTGCTACGCTGCTTATTTGACATTTGTTGCCATTAGTTGTGGTGGTCATTCGGCTACCGTGCGGCTACCTTGTTCCTCCAATCAGGTTGGGTGAAGATAGGATTACCACAGCAAGGTAATTTGCTCCCATCCCTCCAGTTTATCTAGTTTTACTTGAAACCACCGCCTTGCCCCCTCTGTTTAACTTGTCTTTATCATTTGTCATGTGCTCTTTTAGGATGAGAGCTTTATAGGAATGCTTCAGAAATTATTCAGGCAGTAAATGATCATCGGTAATGCAAAATAATTGACAGGAAACAAAAGAAGGAGTTTAAATGATGCAACCAATTAAATCACAAATGACAGGCCCACAGCTGTGATACACTTAAAGTGAAATAAAATGAAATTATGAAAAAAGGATAAAGGTTTAAAAGTGTCCTCTCTTTTCCCAAACAAAATAATCTTTACCTCAAAAAAGTGATGGAAGAGTTATTGACCTTATTCTACTGTCAGAGAACTAAACTCTCATCACAGAGTTTCTGTAAAAAGACATTCTGTCAATGAAACATCAACATCTTATTTTAATAGTTGAGCCACAGCGATGGGAAAACAACCATTTTCAATGCTGTGCCACTTTAACATGTCAGCCTCGATCCTCAACCCTGTGAGTTACAATTAAATTAATGGCATCACACATGTTTGCTTCCAGGGATGTCAGACGTTAGTGTTGAGACAGAGCCCAGCCAAGCTGAGGGCCCAGGTGAGGCCCAGGTGAAGCATGAGGTGAGGGGTCAGGGCCAAGATGAGGAGGCTCAGCGAGATCCCGAAGACGCTGAGGCCATTCATGAAGGAGCCCAGCAGGGCAGAGACAGCAGCCACGGGGCTGACCAGTATGATGATGTTGTGTATGATGTGGATCTGAGTGACAGTGGGGACGATGGAGAGGGTGGCGCGGCCTCTCAAGGCCACAGGGGAGAGGCTCGCTTGGACTCTGGTGCCTCCCCAAAGGACGGTGAGGCTGCTGCACCCACTGGTAATGACACTTCGATGGATGCCAAGTTAAAGGTGACAACTGTCCTGTGCCAGCCTATGCTAGCTGCAATCACTCTCTCGCGCTCTAGCTGCTTCGTGTTGCTTTGCTGCTTGTCTGTGAAACCCTTCACAGCTCTTTCTGGAGGTTTTTTTAGCGGTGTTTTCTCAGCAATAAGCAACATGAATCAAGATCAATCAAAATCCCTCCCTCTTATCTTAATTAATGGACTATGGTACAGTGATGTGAGTGAGTGGTGTCTGTCATGGGGTGATGTAGAGTGTCCTCTTGTGATCATGGTGGAAGACTCAAGCTGTCTTTGTGCCTTTCATTAGAAGTTACTGTAGTGTTTGTCCTCTCATAGTTTTCCCTCTGCCGTGTTTTGTGAATGTGGGGCTCGTGTTTTTCTTAGAGTGCTTTGGTCTTCTTTCCTCTCTTCTTGTTTGCCTGTCTTGATTGAAAAGTTTAATTTGTGGCGAGTTAAAATGATCAATGGAAATGTATTTTATGTGTTAAATCTGTGTATTTGTCTTCTATATCCATATCTGATGGCTGTTGCTATCTCATGTGAAATCTCTTGTGTCATCATGGGCCTTGGGCTGAGGTTCACTGTTTAAAGTGCCCTGTTTTGTGAGTCTCCATACACAGATAACAACCCCCCCCCTTTCAGCTCAGTTGTCATTGTGCTAACGTGCGGTTGTGTTTACAACAGGGCCAGTCAACATCCGTTAACATGAAAATGAAACACTACAGGACACATGACTCTTTCAATCTTTTCTTCCTATGTTACACAGAGTTCCTGTTAGCAAACTGATTTTGTTGAGTTCTCCATTTTGATCAGGAGAACGTATTTGGTTAGGTTTGCTGGGCTTTGGACACATTTTAGGCTCTTGTCATATGCACTTTTATGAACACAGGTCTGTTAGCTATTCAACAGTTACTCAGAACAAGCTATACAAGAGCACAAAGACTAGTTTCACCGTCATCGTCGCCTGGTGTCTCGTGTCCATTATTTATTACACAAGCCAGTTGTGGAAAAAGCTGAGAAGTGAATGTGAAACAAACCAGGAGATGCTTGACATGGTGATTTGGAGAGGCAGGAGGATACACTTATTAGAAGTACTGGCATTCTTTCCAGTTGTCCTGTTGTGTTGTGTTGTGTTGTGTTGGTTTGGTTTGGTTAAGGGTGGACAGAGAAAGTAATGTTTGAGATCATGTGCTGTGAGTGGCTGGTCACATGGCCCTGTTCCACACAGCAGCTTTGTGAGTGTGTAACCAGGGTAGTGGCCTAATCCCTGGGGAAACGCACAGCTCCACCCACTGAACACACCCTAAGTCCGAGTCAGGACTGGGAGGCCAAGCAGAGGACTGTATGTTGTCGTGGCAGTCAGCATATATCGCCATTTTGTTAATAACTTTGGGCTTGTTGGGCTTGAATATGACTGAACTTGTGATGAGGATTGACACCCAGATGACCATCCAGGGTCTGCAGGGGGGAAGTGCATGCTCTCAGATGGACAGGTGTGCTTGTCCTGAGTCCCTCTGTGTGTCCATTGTGTTAGCTGAGGGCCCAGGCAACTCGCTGTGTGCAGGCGTCCGGTGGCTTTAAAACATTCATGTTTTGCGTTACCGGATATCTAGTGCTGTTTTCACCTAAGACTGGCTCTGCAGACACAGGCCAGCAGGTGCTCTATCGGAAGAGGGCTTCTACTAGTCACTTTTGCAAGGACGGGCACAGGGTTTATGGGGATGTGATTAAATTATATACACATCCCATGTGCCATTAAAATTATAAATAAGGGATGATGATCACTGAGGTGTCCCGATATATGGAATTAGCGGTTAAGATAAGATTTGCTTGACCTTCTGGATCAGAAAATATATTAAGGTGTTTTCTGTACATTAAATGTAAACACACATTAGAGCTTTAATATTTGCTGTGGTGTTCTTCAAAGTGCTTGTCAAAGATTCTCCAATCACGCTAAACTAACAGCCCTATATTGCTTGTTCTTGTTGACATAACAGTGCAGTATTGATGAAGTCAATATGGAATCAAATATGGACCCCAGTAGAACAGTGGAGCTCTCATTTTAAGTGCCATGTGTGTATAGACATGGACGCCTGGCCCGCTGGGTATTACACACTCCGCTACCCCTGCTGGCGGAGTCCCCTTGGCTCCTATTAGGGTGAAGGTTGCTTTCTCTCCAGGGTGTGTGCCACCATTAAGGTGTCTTAGTCAGCCTGGCATCCCCTCTAGTGGCCACCTGGGGCTTGGTCTCTAAGGCAACAAGAGGAATTTATGTAGATTAACGCAATGGCTCCAGAACCCATTTTACAGTGTGTTCCAATATTGAAAGTTTTGGTGTTAATGTGTGTGTGCCTAGTACACATGATCCTCCTTCATTAGATTTAGATTATTTGATGCCTATCCTAGCACTATCCAGTATGTTGATATGCTGTTTACTTGAGCACTGTCCTGTAATCTATTTTCTCAGCTGCGCTCAGTCTTGGGTTTGTGGTTACATCTGTGATGGGAGTTGCTAGTAGTCAGTTTAACAACCACAGAGTGCAGTTGTACAGGAGTTCAGTTAATCAGCCTTCTATCACTGGTGGTGGTGATGCCGTCAAGAGCGTTATGCCTTCTTATGGACCATCACATCTCATTTGGTTTTAGTCATTGAAATGAATTCACTTTCTGGTTCATGTCTTTCTGAATCATGGAACCTTAACTTGTGTGACCTTATGTATTCAGCTGGATTTGTGCATAAATTGTTCACCAACAGTGCCTTTGTAAACTCTGAATGCAGTGCTTTGACTTTCCATGAAAGGCTTTCATCATTTGGGTGCTGTGTGGCGCGTGCTTTCTGCTGTGTTATTTTTAGCCTAGTGTATGTAGGCAGTGCTGCTGGCTAACAGGAAGTAATATGAAAGTATTGCTATGGGGGTGGCACTGCTGGCATCAGAGCTGCAGGCAGTGAATGAAGCTATTGGAGCCTACCTGTTGCACATGCAGGTAGAGTGTACTCTTACTGTACCTGATGTGGCTCATCTCTGGGGTTGGGTGTCTGTTTACCTTTACACACACACACTCACACACTCACACACACACTCTCCTCTTCAGCATTAGAATCTTCTCTGAAAGCTGAGTCTGATTCATAAAGATACAGAAGATGCCTCTTATTAGGCTTTTTTGAACATTTTACACTTCCACCTTCAGAACACAGATACCGTCTGTTTCCAGATGGCATCTCTTGTTGGTCTCTGAGTGGACACGGATAGTGTGATGTAATCCCTGAGAGACCGGGCTTGGCAGACCAGATTATCTGGTGGAAATTATTACCATGGAGACAAGGATCTGAGATGAGAGATCTCTGTGGTTTTTTCGAATGAGAAGAGGTGTTTTTATTTTAAGCATCTGTTCAAAGGTCTAGCTAATCCCACCACTATCGAGAGTAGAGGAAAGGCGCAGTAGACTTGCTGATTTTGGGGAGAACCCTGTTTGTGTAAAGATGATGCATAGGGGCAACTTTTTGAGCAATGTTGCTGGGCAACTTTACAACCAGTTCCATGTCAGTTTGTCTACAAATGCTGTTCAAAAAAGTGGCACTTGCACTCTTTGACATTTGTCTTTTTGTCATAGAATTAAACAATGAAATTAGTCTTGCTCTTTCAGAGTACTTTATAGCAATGAAAATATCACTGAAATGAGTATCGCCTTGCATGATTTTTTTAGAGATTTTTTTTCTCCTTGGCAATAATATCACTCTACCTTCTGTCATGAAGAAGAGGCCAAGTGGTGATCATGAGTGACGTGTCCATCATTACTGTGATGGTCTGGTTTTAAAGTGTTGCCAGTCATTACTTAGTGAATAGTTGTGAATCTCTCCCCCTGATTTTCATTGTTTACTCTAGTCACTATGGTGATGATGAGTAGCAAAGACAATTCATTGAGCTTTGTGTCTCGACTCGATAGATACAGTATGTGCTTTGTCCAGTGTTTAATGTCATTGGAATAATCCGATTTCCTTGGGCATATCTGAATTTTTGCATCCAGCTGTGTGGTTAGAATCCTCCCTGACCCTGTGGGATTGTTGGGTTCTTCTCTGACCCCCTCTAATGCAGTAGTGGTTGGCTGGTTTACTGTACTTCTCTGCAGGAGACCATGGCAGAGGAGCCCCACCGAAGCCCAGCAGCAGAGATTTCAGTGACCAGCAATGGAGAAACCGAAAACAGTCATGACGATGTGTTTCAGAGGGTACGTTTCATGGATCTGCCTGGGTAAACCTGCCTTAGTTAGATACAATAAGGATATAAACCCAGACATACCATGAGGTCTGTCTGGAGACAAACCTATTGCAGCTCATTTCCAAATCACCAGAAACCCAGGAACCAAACATAACAGTCCATCAGGCGTGGGGCGAGCTGTATATGTGTATAGGTGTTTGTGTTTTTGTGGATGTGAATTTTCATCCAGGCTGAGCAAACAAGTGCAATTAATTGCATGGTTTTCTTGAAAGATGTGCTTGTTCTACTTCTGAAGAGTTTGGGTAGCTCAGCAGACTTAAAGAGAACAAAGAACAATTTTCCTGCAATTTGACCATTTTTTGACTTGTTAAATCTGATTTATAAAATATTTATTTGTTAAAATATAGGTTATTGGATAAGGTCTTTTAAAGATTTGTTTTGCAGTTTGTTGAAGGAATGCCTGTTCATTTGCCTCTAATGAAGTTGACACACACACACACGCACACACACACACACACACACACGCAGACACTCACATGCACACACACACACCAACAAGCACACACAGCTTCCAACAGACTTCAGGCTGCAGGCTTTGCTAGACTCTCCCTGGACCACTTACCTTAATCCACTATGTTGGAACATTTTCAAGAGGAACGAAATTCACTTCCGTTTCTAACAGCAACAACATTATTTCATCATCTTCACGGAGGGTAATGAGCAAACTGAATTAGTCTGTCTGAATATTGCATGTCACATTTCAGTCTGTAGTTTAATGTTGAGTTCTCCTCTGTCTGCTTTGCAGCTCACCTTAAGCTTGCACATTTCCATACTGTGGTCACTCAGCTCAGCTCAGCTGAGAGAATCTCTTGGCACGCCTTAGTCCTATGGCCTTGACTCCCTTCCACTACACTGTACAGTCCTCATCCTCCAAGTCGGAGTCTGTCTTCAACTGTTGATTTCCTGCTGTCCAATCTGGTGCTTCCGCTCGCTACTCACACCATAATCGGTGTAATCTGTGAGCGCATAAGGCTTCTCTTTCAAAAATAGAAATAAAGCTGTTTCCAGTGGGATGCAGTACAGCAAAAAAATAACGAAAACTCCGAAATGTTGTTTTATTTTTCATGAACTGCCACACAGGCCGCTGTCCTGTGAAATAGTTGAACAATACTGTATTACTAGGTTTACTGTACACTCCACCAACACATGACATTTGTGAGGACTGAGTTTGATATATGTGCAGACAGAGGCTGAATGACTGGATTATGAGCCTGAAGGTAGAACAGGATAGTTAATCCAGATCTGGACAGATGGAGGAATGGTATCATCGGCGGAGCGCTCGGCTTTCATTCAAATCATGTCTAACCAGACATTCATTGAAATTATAGCCATTTCCTTGTTAGGGTTCAAAAACACACAGTCCCCCTGTAAAACTGATTTAAATATTATTTGATGTTGGTAACATAAACAAAGTTCTGTACTTATCATTATTTATTTCAATGCTTATTTCTTGTGCTGTTTGAAAAGAAAAAAAATCAAATATTTAAATTATGAATCTAAAATATTGGATTTATGAAGGCATCAAACAACTTCTATTGTGATATTCATTTTTACAACATACTGCACTCTCCAAGTCTATAAGACTTTCAACAGTTTATCAAACCAATATTTCAAATTCAGTATGAACCTACTGTGTTTGAATAAACTGTGTATTAATATTGCATTGAGCTGGATGTTCATTTGCTCCTCTAGGATGCTGTCCATGGAATGACCAGTTTCTCAAGCATGGCACAGGCCCACGTCACCTCGGACAGTTATGGCTCAACCTCGGAGGGTGTCGTTGAAGTTGGGCCTTACAAAGGTATAGATCCCCTTATCTGGCTCTCCCCCTACACACACGCACACACACACACTCACTCTCTCCTTGGCAATGTACTTATAACCCACCATTGTTTTGTGGTAAATCAAATTGTGCTTATGTATTGTTGAAAATCAAGGCCATTGTGTGTGACGTCTGTGAGCCCTCGCTGATGAGGCTCGCATTGAATCTTTTTGTTCCTCTGTCGGCCCTGCTCAAGAGTGGCCAGCACATCTGTCCTTGCACGGCACACGGCTGTGGTTACCACAAGAGTGAATCAAATTAGAGGCCCACCATTTACATTTGAAAAGCGAGGCAACGGGCTGTGCTCATTAAATCGCCAGCGGTCTTCATTTGTTTCCTTGCTCCTTTCTGTGTGGAGCTTGATTAGATGGGAACCGATAAACTGTCCAGAGATACTTGATCACACTTGGTCAAATAAGTGGCCAGGGCCTACAGTACACCTCATTTGATGATATGGAATATTTACATCCTAAAATTCTCTCAGGATAATAAACAGGTTTCACTACCAAGATATTATTCAGATTTAAACTGGACAGATGTCTAACTAATTAATTAATTTATATCTAATTAATTAATGTATATCAGTATTTCTCCCTCAGGCCCCTGTAACAGGCTCTTTATTACCACACACACCTGTGCACCCTTCATTCTGCGCAACATGCTCAACCTTTTTGCTATGTGCACTCCTCAAGCTAGTCCAATGATTGTTGAAAGTCTCTTAATCAACACTGAACATCCCCAGGGTCAGCCAGCCAGCCCACGACCCCCACAGTGGCCCCGAGCTCAGTAGCAGCTGGCCGCCTAGCCCGGCTGGCCAGTGACAGTCAGGTGGAGCTGGACAAAGGTACTGGTGATCAGGCACCGAACGCCCAGGCCACGGCTCGCAAGCAAACTACTGTGGAGCAGCGCTTAAGCATCTCATCGCGTCATAAAAGTCCACCTCTATCAGGGATGATGACCAGAGGTGGACAAAATCCAGCCTCAGAGAGTGAAAGTCCCTTTTGTGTATTGGCTCTACCTGTTCAATTCATATAAGGTGATAAGACACGAATTAGCTGGCGTCTGTAGCTGGAAAGTGGTTCTAATTAGAATCAGCGTAAGTGTAAGTGAATGGCTGGAATTATGCGATAGTACTTGTACTCTTTGAAGCTGGACATTTCCACCTCTGAATGACATCTGTTATGATCGCTCCTGGCCGAATAGCCAGCAGTAACGTCTTAACCATTCAGATAAAGCAGTATGACATTTAAAGTATGAAGGAGCAAAAAAATCTTTGAAGCGTTACCATACAAACATTGGCCATAACAGATGTTCCCTGTTCCAGATAGCAGGCAGAATGGGCATTATGACGCTGATATATAAGTTGGGCTGGATCGCTACCAGACCTCTGCACATGTGCTTACTCTTGAGGACCTCGATCAGTTCTCCACCCAGATTACCCTTGAAAATGGCACCTGTCCCCTTGCTTCTTTCCCTTGACTTTCCTTTTCATTTGGAGATACAGTACACTGTATGGAGCTTCCTCCGATTATATAGTATTATCCTATGTTGCAATGCTTTGTGACCCTCTTCTATAGCACACAAGATCAGCAAACTGCCCTGTGCAATTTGAAGGTTCATGCTAACACAGCACCCAGGTTAGCACTGATGGGGATGGGGCCTTGTGAGTTTCAGAGAAACTCAGATCGGGTGGGAGCCATGTTCTTCTTGCAGCCCTCCTCCTCCTCCTCCTCCTCCTCTTCCTCTTCCTCCTCCATCTGTTCTTCCCCCTGCAGATGTTCTGTCCTCTGCCACCTCTGGAATGCTGCAGCTGAAGTCTTGTCCTCTCCAGGGCCACTCTGATACAATATGCATTTTCCTTCTGCCATTTTAAGCGGCTGATATTGATCCAAATTCAGAACATTCACCATATTTACTGGCGTTTGAAATATCCACCAGGTACAGCAAGAGGACAGCCAAATAGCGGGCCGGTGGTCCTTGCAGATGACCTGAAGAACCCGGCTATGGAGAAGCTGGAGCTGGTCCGAAAGTGGAGCATCAACACTTACAAGGTGAGTGAAGATCTCCCGTTGGTGAAGTGAGTTTGAGTTGCAATCTTGATCATTTTGTGTACAGTCTCAGAATTTTGGATAAAATTTCCCCAGACACACACACACACACACACGCACACACACACAGATAGACCTGGGGAGAAGTATTAGAATCCTAAATTAGCTGAGGTGCAATACTTTGAACATTTCTGTTTTTCATACTCACAAATTAACTGCACAGAAAGGTGTAAAATGCTGTGTTATAAATGCTGTTGACAATTTCCTGTCTTCCCCAGTGCACTAAACAGATCCTGTCTGAGAAGCTGGGCCGTGGCTCCCGGACCGTAGACCTGGAGCTGGAGGCGCAGATAGATGTTCTCCGTGACAACAAGCGCAAATATGAGCAAGTAATCAAGCTGGCTCAGACACTGGCCAACCAGCTTTCTCAGATGATGCAGACGCAAAGACAGCTGGGAGATGCTTTTGCTGATCTCAGCTTAAAATCACCTGAACTTCATGTAAGTCACAGTGAATGGGTTGAAATGGGTTGGAACGATACTGTTTTTAGAATGTTCCCAACTTTGCACAGTAGGGGGCAGTGTTTGGAAATAATTACATTCCACAAAAATCATCACCAGCAGAGATGATGTAGCTGAAAGCAGGCTCCCTGCATGCTGTCCTTTTCCCCTTTTTTTCTCAGTTACATGACAAATTACTGAACCATTTTGTCAATTTAAATCTTAGCGTTGTCTGAGAGTCCAGGCTGATTTGATGTCATACATTCTCTCTCTCTCTCTCTCTCTCTCTCTCTCTCTCTCTCTCTCTCTCTCTCACTTTCTCTCTCTCTATCTGTTTCTTTTGCTTAGCCTTTGCATTGCAGTGGTTGGTTGATTGGGCTAAAACAAAGTCAAAATGAATTGAGTAAATGAAGGGCAGAGGTAGTATTTATGAGACTGAAACCAGTGAGCCATATCTGGAATCCAGGAAAGATATTTCTGAAGAATCAAAATGTGTAGATTGATGCAGTGACTTCTCACAGATACACACAAAGACTAACAAAGCCAAAAACAAACAAGGCCAGAAATAGGTAAAGGAGTGAGCAGTATTTGCCTGCAGAGTCCTATCTAATCGCCAGTTCGTGTGTGGCATTGGACGGTCACCTCAGTGCTGATATCCCACAACCATTCAGCACTGTTTAAAGAAGAAAGTATGTTTGCTTATGTACACACGCTCTTTGTCTTCCATAAAGGCATCGGAAAATGGTGAGGAAACGATGAATATGATTTTGTTTTTTCAGGAGGAGTTCAGCTACAATGCTGAAACCCAAAAACTCCTGTCCAAAAATGGCGAGACACTCTTAGGAGCAATCAACTTCTTCATCTCTTCTGTGAAGACCTTAGTGGACAAAACCATCGAGGATACATTGATCAACATCAAACAGTATGAAGCAGCCAGGTGAGAGTGTCTGTGTACTGTACCATCTTCTACTGTTTTTTTTTTTTTTTTTTTAATGCACAACTGGCGAAGAAACTGATTTCATTTCACTGCATTTTTTACAGCAGTAATCATATGCATGTGGCAAATAAAATCCTTGTATCCTTGTAATTGTCCTTTTCACCCTAAGTGTGTGTGCATGTCATGCCGGAATGTCATGGGAGCTTTAACTAAAGTTTGAAGTTGCTATGTTTGTACTGCAGAGTTGAGTATGACGCTTATCGTACCGACTTGGAAGAGCTGAACCTGGGTCCACGTGATGGCAACACACTGCCCAAGATTGAACAGTCCCAGCAGCAGTTCCAGCTCCACCGCGAGAAATATGAACGGATGCGCAATGATGTGTCTGTCAAACTGAAATTCCTGGAGGAGAATAAGGTATGAACATGAGTATAATATATGAGCTGGGGTTAAAAAAAAAAAAAAAACCTTTTGGTGTGCTTCTCTTTAAAAAGTGCACAGAATAGAACAATAAGTGGACAAGGATTTGCAGACTGATGCATTTTTATGCGTCTGTACAAAATGGATTAATGAGGTTGTGTATTTGTAGAGCTGGTTTATGGGCACAGGGGAATTTGTATTTGAATGAAAAGGATTAACGGGGTCGTGTGGCATGAATCGGGCCAGTCCTTAACCAGTACCTTTTTCCTCCCTCAGGTAAAAGTGCTGCACAATCAGCTCCTTCTCTTCCATAACGCCATAGCAGCCTATTATGCCGGCAATCAACAGCAGCTAGAACAGACCCTCAAACAGTTCCACATCAAGTTGAAAATGCCCGGTGGGGACAGTCCCTCTTGGCTGGAGGAACACTGATCATGGGTCGATCACACAGTGCTGGCCGCGCAACACTGAGCGAGGCGGGCATCAGCGTTTGAAGAAGACGGGAAGTAACATGTGCACTCCTTCACAGGCAAACTGTCAATCCCAAACAAAGGGCAGTCTGCTACTCTTTTTCTCCTCCTCTGCCTAGGAACTTTAATCTATTTGGCATAAAGAAAAACAAATACAAAAAAAAGTTAATATGATTTATTTTTCCTCTTCTTGTCTTTCTTGTTGACTTTTCAAGCTGAATATTTTTATGGTGTCCTTGTATTCTCACACCTGAGATGTGTGGTTTTTTTTTGTTGTTTTTTTTTTAACTTTTTAATGGAAAAAACCCTAAATCACTTGACTCCAAGGACATGCACTTTTGTGGTTTATGACAAATCTGACATGAAAAACACTGGGCACTGGGAAAATCCCGTGGCCTAGCTTGGTGAATGTAGGAAGTAGAGAGTGGCCTGAAGTCTGAGTCTGAATCTGAATCTGAATCTACTCTGAAGGAATTTGCAGGGCCTTGGCACACATTATAGAATCATTCTGTTTCAAACCCTGCTCTCACACCAGCATGGACAGGTAATAGCTACCAGGACTGTACCACCAGGTAGACTATAAAAACAGTACTACTATGACAGTAGGAGTTCCGTTAAGAAAGTGAGGAAATGCTTTATGTCTGAAAAGGAAGAAGAGATGGTTAGGGCAGGGAGGTTTTGTATTGTGCAGTTGATGATTGATTGAGATGATTGAGTGTCTGTCAACAGGGCTTTCTAAGGGTGTTGGCTCTGGATATGGAGAAAGATATTTCAAAATTGAATATGTATTAAGATATATTTATCTTAATATATTTGATATAATACCGATTTTGCTATTTTGATTAGGTGTATTGTGACTTCGTAAAGAAGGAAGGGCCAGCTTTATTGCGTTACTTGACAAGAAATGACTTGATGTGCCTTTTCATGTTGCTTGCCTGACCAGCATGTGGTGGTTGTCATATTAGAGATAAGGACACCAAGGAAACAACCACACTGCCTGGCTATGGATCACCTTTCAGGCCAAAAATGCACACACACACACACACACACACACACACACACACACACACACACACACACACACACACACACACACACACA
>JASCQY010000080.1:3408584-3420724 GCA_030264315.1 Sardinella tawilis | reverse complement strand
TGTGCTGATTTTTGCACTGTGTAATAGGCCTACTTAGAAATTTGGGACCTATTCTCATCTAAAACAGACACACAACTCTTACATTTGCTCATTCTCACTGATCTGTGGATAAACTTTCTCTGCTCGTGCCTGCGGGATTACCACCAAATCCCTCCTAATCTCTCGCCAGAGCGTTGAGATAGTAGAAGTCTCGGCCAGGTCAGCAGATCAAGGTGAGAGACCAGCACCCAGTGCTGGTAAGTCGGAAGCAGTCTGGACACCATGGCTTTCTTCAGCTCCTTGCGCGCTGTCTATAACTTATATCAGTTGTATATCAATTTATATCAGTTGTAAACTAATCAATCAGCCATGGATCATTGATCATGAGTTTATTATTTTCACGTTATTGGAGTTAGATGTACAGAGTATGTGTTAGCAGGAACAAGAGGAAATCTAAATCAAGATAAAAGACACACTTCACTCTACAGGTGAGTCCAACATCAATCATGCAGATGGTTTCCTCTTCATCCTCTCTGGCATGTGAACATACTTCAGTGTCACTCTCAGTGTCAAATGACTGAAGACTTTAGAGTTGTATTGTCAGTCTTATTAGATTGCCATGCATTGCAGAGTCAGATTGTCATGCATTTGCAAAGTACTACCATTTCGGTTTTTAATAAATGACACTTCTGACACAATACCAGGCACTTACTTTTTGCATTGTCAGGACATGTTAGGTACATCTACCTATGTGTATCTGTACATGTAGTTATCATTTTCTTTGAGAGGAGGTTTTTGCTGGCTAAAACATGTTGCTGACAATGGATTAGGCCTACCGGTAAGTGATTTGCTGTTTTTGCAAAGTGACTGCATCCATGAATGTACTATGTTAATTGTGTTAGCTGAATGTTAAATTGTGGCAAAGGCATTTCAGACCATAGAGTCTAATATATTGGTTAGCTGCAATGCTATATGTCACGGCAGAGTTAGCAGTGGGTTCACCTCCACCTGGCCACTGGATTACAGTGTGGAGGCCAGTAATTATACTTACAGTAAGAGGCTCAGCTTAGGGGGCTGCTCAAACTCTCCCCCGGAGAAATCTTACAGGAACTGTGCTTTGGGATACCCAAGAGGGTGTGTGTGTGTGTGTGTGTATGTGTGTGTGTGTTTGCTTGTGTTTAGAGAGCTAAGTGTATATAATGAGTCTCTGCTGTACTAAATGTCAGTGATATGTGTAAGACTTAGGGGTCTAGCAAAGCCCCTTTGTCTTATATATTTGGTGTTAACTACTGTTTTGTCTTGGACTGCAGATCAGTGGTGGATTTAAGAAGTCTCACACATCCTCTCACAAAACACTGACTGACCCTGAGACAGATCCTTCAATTCACATTTGGAAGAAAATAAGACGTAATCATGGGGTAAGGAAAAGCAATCATGTTTTCAGACATCAAACTAAATAGTTAACCACACTTATCATGCCCTCCACTTTTACCGCCACCCCAAGTGAAGCTGTGAGAATTTAGTAACTCATCTTACTCTCAAAATAATGAAAATGATGAGGAGAATATAACCTTTCAAACATGTCACAATCATTGACACCCGTAGAATATATAAAAAAACATAGCCTACTGTACTACAAATAGCCTAGGGCTGACCAATTTAATTTTTAAGAGGTTGCAATCTTGAGAAGTTTAAGGTGGTTTTCTACTAATTGATTGATTAATTAATTAAGCATTGCAGTGCTGACCTCTGTAAGACAGGGAATGTTGTGATGATCTTTTGTCACCTTCATCAGAGGTGACAATGATTGTGGAGGGACCTCTGTCCTGTCTCTGAATCATTATACTTTCATTTCACAGTTGAAGTTGCTAATACAAAAGTATGATCTAGTGCTAGTAATGCTCAAAACCATTATTTGGATCTCCTGTTTTATTTTATGCATTTTAGCATCTCTGTCTCTTACTACTAAGAATGTCAGAGTCATCTGGGGTTAATGGGAAAATGGCATTTTCCAGTTGTGTGACTGTGAAACAGTCATGAGAGATCAGTCCACAAAAGTTGCTTTTCCTACAAATTCTCATCAAGTTATTCTGCAAAATAAAATTACATTACCAAGTAAGAGACTGAAAAGAAACAATCTCTCAGAGAAGCACTAACTTTTATATGTGGGGAATGACATACCAAAAGGCCATAAAAAGGTGGTGACAGTTATAAAGGTTATAAAGGGTGATGCCAATTAAAAATGCTGACAGATGACAGTTATTTTTTAACAGAAAGTTTTTTTCCCCAGACATTCCAAATGTATTTGTAATAAGTGGCTGTTGAAGAAGAGATTGAAAGCCAAATAAAAAGGAGAGGCCCAATCACAAGTTTGCTTTCAGTCTCATTCAGGAAACAATACAATGTGGCCTGAACTGGAGAGATGCTCACTCTAGTGAGCCACATCAGTCAGAGTGTGTGTGTGTGTGTGTGTGTGTGTGTGTGTGTGTGTTCGTGTGTGTGTGTGTGTAGTGGGGGGTGCAAGTATTCAAACATAAGACACAACAGTATCAAAGAAATGAGGGATTAAAAGGGATGCAAATAACACTGTGCCTGCTTGCCGTTCCCCCCAAATCCCTTTTACACCGCCCTCTTCTCCTCTCGCTTTTTCATTATTATTTCTGAAAAGCCTTTCATGGGCTGATGCATAATGTATAGTTGCTTAGGTAACAGTCTCCCAAAGGAAAGGGAGGGGATGAGGGAGGGTTCCCTTGGTAACGTGGGTCATGCAAAAGCTTCTGATGCTCAAGAGGCGGGTAGAATGGAAATGAGGAAGCACGTTGGTCAGTGTAATTTGATTTCAAATATTTGTACTTCGTCTAAGATCAAGGATCAAGTACCACAGAAGAGTCAGTCACTTCTAGTAATCACTGGTGTAATTCAAAATCTCATAACTATCCTGAAAGGAAGAAATATTGCTTATCTCATCTTGCATAATTACATTTCATATATCATGACTTTGTGTTTATCTCTCTTGTCATGGGCTTCCATTGTGAGTACTGTAGGCCTAAATCACGAGAGTTTAAATAGGGATCAAAGTCACAGTGAATATTTTCTATGAGAATAATTCTATAAATAATTCTATTAATCTATGTTTGACTTTATATTTCATAATATATATTGTACATAAGCAAAAACAATAACGTTGTTTAATTATCTAAAAACAGGTTTCCACAAAAAAGTTACTTATAACATCACCCATCAACCATGTGACCCACAGAACTAAATAACTCATGGATTCAGTTCAGTCTATTTTTACTTTTTGCTTAGATCACAATATCCTAAATAATTGATAGCGCCTTGAAAACGGATTGGACTAATGCATGTCTATTCCACTGGGGGACTCGTTGTGTAAAGGCTCAGTGTGACTGCAGTAAAACCAAGGCAAAAAGGAATGTACACTAGACTTGGATGCTGGTGGCACGTATGAGCGGAACAGCAATTCCTCCTAGCCCCTGATCGGACGTCTTGGCTGCATTTCTCAACGCAAACGCATTGCAAGTACTGAATAGCCTACATGTTTAAAGAACATCCCCTGCTGCCAAACGTAAACACAGGAAGGACGGTGGAGTAAGTATGTTTAAGGAGTTCAACCCATTCCCTACTCCAGGACTCTTAACGTGGGATTTTAGATTACCGTAGATTTCTTTTTTTCAGCTGAACTGATTGAGAAACTCAATTTGCTGATGTCTTAAGTTAGGCTAACGTTACTATCTCTGCTCTCTGCTGACTCTTTGACATGTAGTTCATGGTTTGGTTTGGTTGTGTGCCTAAATTTATTGGTGCGCCGATGTTATTTAGCCCACGAGGTAAAAAATAACCAATTTCCCCAAAAGTCTAGGCTATCAAAAATGACTAGTTAGGTGCGCACCAAGGGTGTGCTTTGGCGTCCTCGTTAACACGCGTGCCCGGGTTGTAGAAGATCAGTCATTTCACTCTGCCCATATAAAGATTCAATGTACTCTCTGTAGTAACGTTAGCGCATCATCAGCTGTTTCTAACTTACGTGTTGTCAGAGCATCCTTGTTTCTCATGTTCGATTCTGATATTAACGTTAATCTGCAGTCGAGGCGAGGCGGAGTGTTTCAACATGTGTTGTAACGTTAGGATGTACAGTACAGTATTCTAGTGTAGTCTGTCTGTATGACGAAAGCTGCACTTACCTGATTTGAATAGAGAAATCAAGTTGCACTGTGAAACTTCATAATGGTCTAACATTAATGACTCATCATGTCCTTTTGCTGTCTTCCTTGTTAATTAATGAGGTTCCAGTGTCCATACATGTACAGTAGAATGGTCCAGACAGTTAAACTCTGTTGCAGATTCTGCCCTGATTTTTTTTTATGTAGGCTACTGATCATAATTATGAATCATTACCTCTAAACTCTTTAGACTATCATGGCCTTTGTATGCCTTCAGGTCTCACTTCACATTATTATTTATATTTATATGTAGCCTATACTGTATGCTTATGCTGTCAGTTTGATTTTCCATAAGTGTATGCAAATGTTAAAATGTCCACATACAATACTGAGTTGTAGGGGAAAATATAGCAGAATCTTGAGTGCATCCATGAATGATCAGCTTGAGGAAGTTTTGTTTCTGTTCTCATGGGCAAATGAGGTCTCTTTGTGGTGCAGCACTAGATTGCTATTGCATAAGGCTCCCTTCTTGGACTCGAGCCCATTTTAATTCCTTGAGTAATGGCACGCTGAGGAGGGCAGAAGTTGATGTGCTGTCACTGATGCAGGCCCAGTTCCCTCTGCAGTGGTGGGGTTATGTGGGATAATTGTTACTGCAGTGCAGTGTTGCCCCTGGACTGTACCAATTATTATTTTAAGGCTCCAGTGGAATGCAATGCGGGGCTGAGCTGCAACAAAGGCTCTTTATGGTCCTCCCTTTGATCGGCCTGTCAGGTACAACTCTAGCGCAGTGCATCCAGCTCTCTCTTCATGGGCTGTGTGGAGGTATAAAAATAGCTGTAAAATATGAGAAAGAAGCTTTGTTGTAAAGTTTCAGATGATTGGCAAGCATGGAAATCTAGGAAAAATGGGAGCCTCTCGTCTTTCTTTGAGACTGACGTGCCGCATACATTGTCTGCAGTTTTTAATCAGTTGAGGGTTATCATTGATAGAGCTCCAACTTGGCTATGGATGCTCAGTTGTTGCGTGATACTGTTTTCCCTAAGGGGGTAGCATATTGGAGTGTCATGACCTGATGCCCTCCTGGATCGATGGGCACGAGGCATGGGACTGGTACAGCTGGCATCACTGGTGGGATCTGCGTGATTAACTGTAAACAACATGTGGCACCAACTCTCTTAATGGTATGCTGTGTCATTCTGATTACGTGTTTGCTGGTGGACCCCATCACAAATCACATAGTGTCTACAAACAGGTTGTTTTCCCTGCTCCCACCAGTAGAGGCTGTCAAAGTGTAAGAAATGTTTATTATGCCAATCAAATTCACAGTTTACTATGCACTTGTATCGCCTACCTAAAAAGTATGAAAAAACAAAATTCTAAATCTCACCCGAAGTTCTATCGGCACTGCCTGCTAACATGTTAATTTGTGTCTGTTGGTGATATAGGGCAGTGTTTTGCTGTGAAAGGTTTTCCTTCTTTTTTGCTGTGTCCCCCTACTTGAAACACAGAACCCCAGGGCATTTCCTAGATTCCTGGTGGGAATGACGTGTGTTTATTTGTCCCTTACATCACCGTTACGATCAACATAAAGGTGCTTGGTGAAAGCTGTGTCAAAGTGTCAAGTTGTTGTTTAGTGTTGCATTAAGGGATGAGCCCATCATGATTTAATAGGCCTACTAATATCACATTTTTCATATGCTGTCTTTGAAATTGGGAAGACCGTATTCTTTCTTGGTTGCGTACTGTTCATGTTCCGTGTAACATGACTGAATGTCACAGATCCAAGAAGAACTGTTGGCCGTCTGGCATCCTGTTTTGGTAAAACATGGCAATGCCTGCCAAGAGTTCTTTTATTGTTCTTCCTGAGCCTTGACTACTCAGTGTGAAAACAGAAGAGTCCATCACCTTGTCAGAGCGCCACTGTGTACTGAGAGCTATTTTGGTAGATTTCCTCTCTCTCTCTCTCTCTCTCTCTCTCTCTGTTTGTGCGTATATGTTTTCAGTCTAGTTCACATGCATCAATAGAGTAGCCTATACCATTTTTGTACAGACTCTCTTTCTCCATATTACATACGCTCAGAGCACGCAGTCCCACAATCATAGTCTCTGTCTCATGGAATCAAACACACTTACACTTCTAGGACCACTGATTGTACTGGTTTATTGAAGATATTTGGCAGTGTGCACCAGACTCTTTAGGTCCGATGGTCAAATTTCATCATAGTTTGTCTTCTCTTTGTGTACATGTCCAGAATGGTTTGCCAATGTTGCAGTGTTTTTAGGCAAGGTGATTTGCTAACATTACACTTGCAACTTTTTACTGCATGTTTGCTGTCTTGCTAAGAGGCCTCACTTTCAATAGACAGCAGTATCCTGGGTGATAGCACCCCCCATGCAATCAGCTTTACCAACGTGTGATTCAGCGATTACAAAGTAACGGCTGTTGGGACAATCAGCTAGTCCATGTGTTACAAACTGCAGGAAGAGAGCCAAGACATCAGAGCAGCAACTGAAATAGGCCTCAGCAAGGAAGCCGTCGCCGATGAAGTCTACCAACCTCTTTTCTATGTTGTAGCAACCAATTGATATCCCTTCTATTCTAAAGGATAGGGAATTAAGAATTTGGAGACGAAGTTCAGTGTGGTGTAAGAGGTTCCAACATTGTCACCTCACCGAACTTAAGTATCATGGTCATGAACAGATGACTACAACAGTGGCAATACACATGGACCTCTATGTTCAAAGGATTTAAAATACTTATTATAGCTGTAATCTGTGTACTTTTGTGTAGCCATCCAAGTGTAGGCTATTTGTTATTGGCTCCAGACATCAGACAGGACTATGTGAATAGGAATCAGGGCCAGATACAGTATAGACACATTTTACTTTGTTATGCCTAAAAGTTATGATTTTAGACTATGCTGTGGATTACTGTTTTTTTTTTTTTTTGAGAATTAAGCACTGCAATTGCTTCTGACCTCTTGCCCTGATCTGGGGTTAAAAGCCACAGTTGGTCCCCGCCTATAAGCTGTATGGATTTACTGATTGGACACCGTACTATAATGACAGCACGACCCTCCCCCTCATGTTCGAGTAGGCTACTGACAGCTCGCGCAATCCGACGTTTGTGTTTGCTACGACGCACATTGTGCAGAATGGAAACGATTGATTTTAACAGCTTGTCCTGACGGTCCTCCCTACTACACGCAACCCGGAAAGCTAGATAGTGCAGCCATGGAGTTCACGTAAGTGTTTACTTTTTTTGGTCTGGATGGGAAGAGAGCGCGCATCATCTCCACGGTGTTTTTTTCCACAGCTGTTATGAATGGTGCCTAGAGACAACATGATAAACTGTCAAGATGATCGTCTCCAGCGAAGTAGTGTTAATGCTTCAGTGATCGTCGCCTGCTGTGAATGTAACGAAGCTCTCAAATCAACAGGAAATCAGAGCAGTTTAGTTCAAGTTCTAGGCTACTATTACAAAATGCGATCTTCTCACATGCAACAAGGTTTTCAGTGCCGAAACATAACATTAGATGAAAAAACAATCGGTCCAAGGCGGTATGTCAGCCTTTTGCGTTGAGTTCATCTTGCAATACTGCATTCTTCAGAAGGGGTAGAATTAAACGCACATCACAAGAACTTGCCCATTTCAGTCTGATGGATTCTGCCTACAGGCTACCATTTTAGAGGGATAAATTGCAGATAGTTTTTGCCGATAACAGACAGCCTGGCATCGATCTGAAACATTTAACAGTTTTATATCATGTTGCCTATGTCATTTAAAATGTAAGCAGTACTGCTTCTTTAAAATGCACTGCGCATCCATTGCCTGCCAGTTATGTGTAGGCCTTACTGGAATAGCTTTTGGCTTTACAATTATACGATTTTAATTATATGATGATCATTATCTAGGCCTATCTAGCAGACATGCCACCTGTTTGCTTTACTTCCCTCTTAAAGGGACCCATAGAATTTTGTAGCCCTCAGTCTGGACCTGTTTCATCTAAGCCTAAATTCTTGTAGAAACTGTATTTCTTTCAGTGGAGTAGACCCAATTCCATAGTGTTTGTTTCTGAATAGGCCAACATTATGCTCAGACCACCAGACACTGTTGAATGTGTTCCATTTCTGGTGTAGCTTTCAGTGACGTTATCTTTGTGGACAGACTACAACTGACGCCCACAGAGGGAGACAGTCCTCAGAGATATGGAGGGAGCAGATGTGTGTGTGTGTGTGTGTGTGTGTGTGTGTGTGTGAGAGAGAGAGAGAGAGAAAGTGGCTATGCAAAAGGCAGTAGTGTGTGGGTGTGCATGCTATTATTGATTGCAGATGTGTGCAATATTAGGACAGTTCTGATGTCAAGTCTTCCACACGTGTAGCCTTTATGACTATCTTTTATCACACACTGCAGAAACATGGCAAGTATTTGACAATCTACACAACATAGCCTACTAATACAACCACTGTACACTAACTGTCTCTTCAGGTAACATTTACTGGTTTGGGTTATACAGTTGTAAAGATCATACTGTATACTGTACAGTACATGGCCTTTACAGAATTCCAAAAGTAGGCAGTCTTTGAAACATATTGCTCTCTTGTAGATCAACAGCTCACTTACAGTATCTGTCAACATTCTGTCAACACTACACAGGAAAAAGACAAGACTGTCCTATTTTAGTTTTTTTTTTGCACACAGGGCGGAAATAAGGTGGAGAGTAAGAAGTATTTTTAGCCCAATATGAGCATGTGCTACATCCTCATGTTAGGGGCCTCCTCACTTGAGGGGCCTTTGTAGTCTCAAGAGGGCTGAGGGAGACAGCAGAGGTCTCCGTGTCAATCGATACAAGCACACTAGAGCTGCTCAGGGATCAAATCTGCCGCCTTGCAGTTACCAGTAGAGCCTTGCCATGTTTGCAGACAGCACTGGTACATCTGTATATAAGCTGAATTTCAGGGCAGTGATTAATTCATATTTTACTAGACATTAGAAGCCTATTACACGTTTGGATAAAGTGATTTCCACCTTGAACAGTGCCTGTAGGAATTGTTTTTTTTAACTGCTGCATAGTGATTGACATTTAAAGTGATCTTTAACAGTTGAAGTTGTGTTTTTATTCAACTCTAATTATAAGGCAACAATATTATTCCTTTGGACATTATAGGGTCCAGACATGTGCTGTCTGCTGGGGACCACAAAAATATAACTGGCTACTCCTCATGCCACCGAAGCTCCATTAATGTGTTTGAAGATGAAGATTGTGAGTGAAGATTTTGCTAATGGCATCTTTGTGTGTTGATAATGGATGTAATAGTCCTCAACAACAGTAGCTGGACAGCTGTGAGGAAATGAACACAGCTCCCTAAGATGAGGTCACCACCACTAGAGCAGTCGATGCCATTGCCACTAGACAAGCCTTTGTCTGCGCGTCCCTTCAGTCATCTGAATGGTTGATTTGTCCCTGTGGAACAACGGCTTGATCATGGCTACATTTGGATCACAGCCTTGAAATGATGTCTATATTTTTTCTCCTTGTCAGTTCACTATCCCCGTTTGAAACACACGTACAGTAGTACATACAGTAAGTGATAGACGTGATGTGCATCTCACATTACATATCGTACGTACAATATGCTGTGAATGTGATGCCCTGGGTCTTTACATCGTCAGAGGTCTTTTGTACAAGCTTGTGGAAGCACACTTGGCGCTGGAGTCTCCGGGGACATGGGGGGAGGGGACTCCAGGGGCCGTGGTCTGACTGCCACTGTAATCCTCAATCACGGAAAACATAGATCTGCTGATGAGAAATGTGTGTACTGTGTGTTCGTAAGAATAGAAGGCTTACCTATATATCCATATGGAAGGTTTACAGAGGGGAAATTGTGTTTTTTTTCCCCCTTTTTCTTGATGTGCGAAAAGTGCGACCCTTATAACACCCCTGTGGTTGGGGTGAGTGGGAGCTCTTGACTGTGGAGTGTCTGCAGCGGGCCATCAACCTTCAGACAGACATAAAAATCACTGGCTTGGATAATTTGATAGTAAGAAACAGACGTATGCATGGATGACTGGGTCAGCAAATAGCCCTTAATGGCACCCTGCTGAGCTGAGAATTTCAAAGTGATTTATGCAAACAGGTTTACCAAGAGGTCCATCTCTACTCTATCTGGTTCGCTTGAATTTAACTTAATGAAGATTCACTTCCATCCTAAATTTGCAAAGCAGTTGTGTCCAATTACAGTATAATAATGTAAATGTAATTTTGTGGATGTAGCTCACATTCCGTTTATAGGCTGAAAATGATTTTGTTACTGTCCCTCATTGTCTAAAAAATAAATAAAATTCACCTGATTGGTGTATCCCCTTTTGAAGTCTATTTTCACCTGTCTGTAGTGTGGTGTCGGAGCTAAATGTAAAAGCAGTGTGTGTTCATTGAGTCGAGGGGAAACGTTGGTAATGGTGGTGATCTCAGAGCAGTGTGAGCCCCTGGTGTCTGGGAGGGAGAAAGGCAGACAGACTCACACATCACATCCTCCCTGCCAGCACGCGTCTGGGCGGCAGACACAAGCACAATATTACAGTATGTATTCACTATTGAAGACCTACAGTTCGTTTTCTTGGAGCCGAAATGCTTTTTCGATGTAGCCAGTGTATTAAAGGTGACTGTCATAAACATTAAGCTGGACAGTTTATGTAATGATGTGATGTGCAATTGTATAGTGTGAAAGTTTAGTTTGTAGCCCTTACTTAGGATGAACTTTAAGTCTTCCCACTCTGTCATAACAATACTGATAGCATATTACGTTTCTTGTGCGTTGTCACTGTACAGTAGATCGGCAAAGTGTGCAATTTTCTGTGTGCATCAGTTTGTGCAAAAAAAAAAAAACAAATGGCATGCATACTGTATGTTTCCACAGGGATCCAAATATGTATGAGGTGAGGTCACTTGTTCAGTGTTTTTTTGTGCCAGTGTGTGTCTGTGAGGGGCAAGGCCGAGACTCTGATTGGGCACCATAACCTTGGGCTGAGCTGTTTCTTTGCCACTTCTAGCTCATAAGGAGGCCAATAAGGAGGCGGTCTGGATTCCACTTCCCCGTTCCAGGGCCTCTCTCAGCCCCTGGAAACATCCAGCCTCCTCTCTTGAGGCCAGCCCTGGGATTGCATTGCATGTGTGCAGCGTCCATCAGATGGGACACAGCTGTGTGTGAGCAGGCCTCTGTATGACATGTTTAATAGCCCCTGTGTGACATTTCAGCAAGGCCCTGATAACTCTCATCATGGTACAGTGTTCCCCACCCCCACCCCCAGGCAGTCACCTCTTGTTTATGTTTTGAACAGTGGTCAGTGGTTGGCCGGCATCGTCATTGTAGCTGTTGCCACTCAGTTTGCGTGACCATGGCCAAGGCCTGGACGAAGCAAAAACAGCTGACCTCAGTGCTCTAGAAATGACTGTGGTGTTGGAGAGTAAGCCTAGCATAGCGACACAGGGCTGTATAGTAGTCACGCCCAGTCAAGACAAATCTAGACCTTATGAAGGCTGCTTTTGGATTTAGAGAGAGAGAGATTGGTAAGTGTTATGATTTGTCATAATGCCTTGCATCATAAGTAAAAACAGATTATACAGCAAAAGGAATGACTGTGTGCTGAGCTGAGCGAATGGAAAGACCTGCGTGTGGTAGTGTTTTTAGTGACATGCTGCAGATTCTTTTACACTGTCTGTATATGACTGTGTTTGTGTGTGGTGAGTGCAAGAAAAATCAGCTGTCAGCTCTTCTCGCGGTGAAACTGAAAGGTGTTGAATTGCACGTTTTGATAGAACAGCAGATAGAGCATCGGTGTTGCTGTGTCAGATCAACAGCCAGTATACAGTAGTTGTGAGAATATGTGCTCAGAGTAAAATTTCAACCTTACAAACTATCACATTTGAGTCTCTTCCAATTCCCCTCTTCTGTTGTTGTTATTGAGTGCCTGTTGTT
>JASCQY010000080.1:3369005-3380860 GCA_030264315.1 Sardinella tawilis | reverse complement strand
AATGATATTTGATTCCGTCAAGTGGACACTTTCAGCTTGATGCTAATGATACCATGTACTTCCAGTGATTGTGCTAAACTATGCTAATAATGTGAATCTAAGTACTGAACACACTGAGAAGAAAATGATATGCGCTTTCTATCTGTTCTGTACTTGGGCACAATGCAAATACATAAATATCAAAAATCGGTGGTGTGTTCCTTTAACGGCACATTTAGAATTCTCAGCAACCAATTAGATTTCAGCCAACTTATTCTCTCTAAAATTGAAAGCAGCTCGGTTGAAAATTACCCACCTACCAGCATTCTCTGCACAGATTTCCAGACTGTGACATTTGCTGGTGACACTTAGGTGATTATAACAGTGACTGACCTCAAGGTCACAGAAGTGGAGAGTTGTACATTTACCAAAGCAGTGCAAGTTTAAGGTCTGGTTTTACACAGAAGCCTGATAGCACAAAGGCTTATCACACAAGTGTAGCTCTCTACTGTAGCTCTCACCATTGCCCTCAAACTGCCTCTCTCTCTCCTTCTCCCACACACACACACACACATACACACACACACACAGGTATACCCTCATGAAACGTAATGGTGCATAGAATGCATTTTTTACACTTCACAGATTGCTGTACCACTCATCCCATCTTATGTCATTGATATTTTTACATTGTATATTGTGCACTACTATACAAAGTTTTCTTTATATAAATATTTGTTATTTTCTAGATAATGTTTTCGCCATCAAGTCTTGGGCCAAGAGAAAGTTTTCATTTGAGGACAGCAGAATTGACAAAGCATTTGGAATTCCTGAAGACTTTGATTACATGGATTAACCGAATTTCACCTCAGAGAGCACTTACGGAGATCACACATTAGGAGAAACTCCATGATGCTTAAACACCAAAGCCAGCCTTGACCCTCATTTTCCGAGTTGCCACGTTAGTCGATGCCCTGCTGTCTGATGTGTGCAGTGGAGGGGCACAGGTGGAAATGAGCTTAATGTGGAACTGGAGAAGGTGCTATGCTAACCCCTGGCTGCTCCCTGCCTCTCTGATCCACTCTCAGATGGAGCCTGACTTTTGAGACACCTGTTGGTGTGAAAAGCGAGACAGTGCCACTGCTGATGGAAATGGTTCATTGCTGGACTTGATAACTGATATACAGGAATACAGGGACCTACAGTATTTGCTGCAGTTGGCTTTTTTTTGTGTGTGTTCTCAAATGTTCATCCAAAGAATGTCCAAATTATGGTTTAAACAATGGGTGGGCATTTTTGGAATATAGACTAGATGGTTTAATTTGGGTGGGCATTTTTTGTCTTTTTTTTTTTTTTTTTGTCTTAAATGTTATTTAGTGACATTTCTGCTGCTGCCTGCTCATTTAAAAGTTCTAAATGCTGAGTCTTCTCACTGCAGTTCTAAAGTTCTTCATTCTGAATGAAACAAATGATTTTCTGTTTTCAGATGTTTAAGATGCCCTTAGGCTAATAAATTTGATGTGTGTACTGTAAAAGCATTGTGCATTGCATTGTGAAGCATATTAGTCATTAACACTGAGGTGCCAAACCCAAAACTGATGCAATTTCAGCAATGTTGCTGGGTAGTGCTCCTGTAATGTTGTTTGTGTACATTCAGACATTCTGTTGTTTGTGATCTAGCAACATTGCTGAAAAGTTGCCGAATGCATCATTTCCCAAAAGGCACGTTTGATTCAGCACCATGTGGTGATGGCAGGGCCACACAACTGTAAAAGATTGAAATTGTTCATCATAGCCCCCTCTTGAAATGTTAATGGCAATTTCATGTGTTCTTCCTGTGGCCCAAACTGTACTTCCAACAAGTTTTGTGAAAAGCAAAAATGAACCGTTTCGGTGTTTTGACAGACAACACACTAAGTTGAAGATAACCTTATTAATACTACACTGCTCAGTTAAATAAACTTGAATCCAACTTCGACATCAAAGAAATAATTTAATAGCTTTACATTCTGCATTCAGTAGAAGACTTGAAACAATTGAGCACAGAGCCCATTCAGTCACTCACGGTGCCTTCATAGACACTTTGGTCAGAAACATGCATCCCAGTATCCAGCTGGAAATAACTTTAGGATTCAGCCCAAATTACTCAGGTTGCTGTTACTGCTCCAGTTGTCACTTGTCACTGTCATTTGCGCCCAAAACACAGTTGATCATGTTTTCCAAACTGGATACACTGACCTATTGCAATGCACAGTATATGTCCACTGCAAGTGCAAACCTGTTGAACCTGCAGTCAGCCTGAGGTTTACTACCCTAGCCAGCCATAGGTTTACTCCAACTTAAAGTAGAGGAATTTACTTGGATCTTTCATACATGTAACTAATAAGACTCAACTGTTTGATATGGAATTGAGACGCTAGACCGTTGCACTGATAATGCAATGCTTTTTGAGTGCAACTCCTCCCCTAATCCGCTTTCAGAGAAGGTGTTATGTACTGTACTTGTCACTTGTTTCTTGTTTGTGGGAAATCATAACTATTATTGAAAACTGACCACTGTGTACCAGGGCTGAATGGCACATCACTGCTTTGGTCAGAGTAGTGGTAAACTGGTAAACTTGTGCTGCACAAGCCACTGAAAATAATGGGTTTCAGTACACAGCAGGGCCATAAGAGTTGGGTGACCAAGTGGGCAGACCCCATAAAGGTAAAGTGCCATGTAGCCAATTCCTGCCTGTGCATTTTACAATTAATATCACTAATGACATTTTGTTGGCTGAATAATTGTGTTGATTAGCATTAAAGGTGCCCTTTGAGATGTTGCTTGGTTTTTAGACGATTTCATTTTTGTCTCAAAGCTTAGGCATCTCCCTTTGATCAGCTTTCTGCCTGCCCCCTGAATACTTTGTGGAAAAAGTCCCATCTCTGGAGACAACACAGGGGCTGTAAACGGCAAACAAACACTAGGGGCACAGGCTGTGCACCAAAACATAGTAAACCCACCATTCAGCCAAACACCAACAAGATGGTTAGGGGAGGGGTGAGGGTTAGTGAGCATGCACATATGGGTAGGGGGGGGGGCAGTGAACAAAGTTGATTTAGTTGGGTGAATTTGAGAGTAGGGTTTTGTTTGTTTTTGTCAGTGTTTTTGTGGAATGTCAAAGTGACATTATGCAGGATAGTGCACCTTTAAGCAGGTTAAGTGAATAGTTAGGTTCTGTGAGCGAGTTTGGTAAAACAGGTTTGCAGAGAATGAGTAGGCAAATTTGCCTGGCTGGATTGTTTCCCATACCTTCATTATCCTGTGTGGATCTTCCCTGACTGCCAGAATCTTTAAGATTTTTGCACTTCACACGTTTTTACTAGCCTAATTTGTTAATCTGTCTGATTACACAATTGAGGTGTGGCCAAACCCAGTAGACCTGCCTATGATATGCAGAATATACCTAGATTTCCACGACCTGATTTAACAGATGAGAGTTGTTGACCATACAATTATCTATGATGAACCTCAAACATGCATTTTTTTATTATAAAAAAAAGATGAAGATGTCAGCAGTTCAGTTTTTCTTTCATGAAATAAGATTAACCTTTGCTATAATAAGGAGTCTGTTTAGCCTAAGTCCTAAGTCAGCCAGTTAAATGTAAATCTGGATGCTTCAATTACTGGTCAAGGTTGACCTTTAAAAAAAGTGCAGCATAGACTCACCTCTGTGTTTATAACAGTGTTGATCTATTTCTTTGCCTTATACAGGTAAATGTTTTCATAATATATTAAGTTAAATACTTGTAGGGTCTGCCAAAACCCCAGTATCGTTTCCCTTGTGTAAGCGCCAGCGGCACACGTGCAGACACATCACAGCCTGTCCTTATTGTCGGCGACGAATCTAACGAACTAGGAGGAGAACGAGGTGTACGAGGGTGTGTTGTGAGGGGTGAATGAGGGAAAGAGAAAGCAGCTTGCTACTAGCGGACATACGGTAGGCTGCTAACTAAACGCAGCATGGCGGGGCAAAAGGACTTCCAACAAGGCAGCCACTGCCACAGAAAAACGTGGATTAATATACTACTTGGAATCGTACAACTGTTATTGTCCTGCCTTCAACATGGAGGTGCTCAACTGCCAGGTCTGAGTGGGAGCAATTTTCCTTTTTTAAAGTAACAAACTGCGAAAATGTCGGGAGAGAACTGAATGCTTGAAATCTGTCATGCACCAAGTCGCGCTGCGAAAACGGGAAAGCTACTCTGTTTCTGTAACAGTGGCTAGATTGTGTTTAAAGTTATTATCCAAAAATAGTAATTATAGGCCATTTCATCATACGTTTGCTGGTTTAACTTTCTTGGTATTCTATCAGCATCAATTTTACATTTAGCGTTCATTTCGACCTGGCCGTTTTTGTTGAGTTTCCTGTGTTATATGCAGCCTATTTCGGGGCATTTCGTCCCTAACAGAAATCTTTATTATTGTCTTGCAGAAGTGTCATTGCTATGCTCACTAACAATATTACTAATACGCAAGTCAGTGAGATTTTGGGTAGTCGTTAATTGAAGTTACATATGCACTTTTTGTTGGTGTACTGACTGTAATTTTGCTAGCAAAGCTAGCGTCTCGAAATCGGTCTAGATAGGTAAAAGCCACACGCCTTTGTCATCCGTGAGCTGCCCAAACCAGACGTAAACGTGTTCATCATATTTGTAACGTTAGGCAAACTGCATCGATACACTTCCTGATAAACACACCATTAAAATTACCAATCATTAAGGACTAATACTGTGTTTAGGCGATATCATGTTGTGCCATGTGTTTACACCGCATTCTTTCTCCCTTGCTTGCATCAAGCCCTTACTCCAGTATCCAGCGTGGTGGAGGTATTGCAGGCAGAAGATGTGGACTTTTTGGTCCCGACACAGGTAGGAGACACACAATTATGCTGACTTAATGTGCTTTCCTCATTCAAAAGCAGCAACTCAATAAAATATCTCATGCGTGAGATGCAGCGACATCACACTCTTTGGTGTAGTACTGCCTTTCCTACATCACATGTACTGTAGAGTGAGAACGTAAAGGTACATTTGGATTTATAGCCGGAGCAAGAACTGTTCTGTCGCAAATACTGGACGAAGTAGTGTGTTTGTAGCAATCCAGCGATATGTTTTAAACAAAATATTGTATGTTTTTGGCCGTGAAGAATGAATAGTCCGAGGCGGGAATTCAGCACATGTCCATATGGACTGTGTGTGCAGTCATCGGACTAGCATGGGGCATATTGACAGAGTGTGCTGGATATTGGCCATGGCTTTGTTTGCATTGCTTTTTAGGTACTTTAAGCAAATGTAGGAGATGTATAATCCAGCGTTTGTCATGCACTATTGCATCTTTCATTGCATTGATCCAGCTGCAAGTTTACTTAAGTCAGTCGACTTGGGGTGCGATGGGAGAAGAACTCCTTTCTGGGCAGCCATGCCTACTGGCCTTTGTTTCTTTTTGCAGTTAGCCGTCACATGTTTGTCCTGCGCATAGGGGCACAGGTGTGTGGAAAGGATGATCAATATAGTCCCACACGTTTGCCAGTGTCCTGTCCACGTAGCCGATATATGTTTTCACAGACTAACAAAATACAATGTCAAATACTTTCAGGTCTTGGCCAGCGAATAGGTTCGTTAGGTATCATGTTGGGTGACAGAAATGTCTGTTTGCGGTGTCATATAGGGGCGCGTCACCCTGACTGAAATGTCAAACATAGCTGACCCTAATAGACAGATACCAAACGTGCTGTATTACTTAGTATTTGTTATTTTAGGTTGAGTTGTCAAGTGAGTAAATGAAGGGCAGGTATTCACCAATACATAAAGAAGTATACTCCCACATTTATGCAGTAGGGTAATTGGTTATACTGTATCTTGGTCAGCATCTTTACAATCCAATAATATGCATGGATACCAGCTTCTGAAAATGGAAAGCTAGATGACTGGGAAGCAATCTATTTTAGTAGACAGCACCTTGAAGTCTTTGTACGGCCATCATTTAACATTACATGTACAATCCATAGTCAATAATCTTGCAAATACCCTATCTCCCCACTTTGTAAATGACATGAGTCATCATCTGAAACCGCTCTCTGGTATTATTTGGTTGTGCTCCTTGTGCATCGATTATTTCATTGATCATTCATTTGAACTTAATCTGAAGCCATACAAACAAGGGAAGGTGGGGGGAAGTCCTAATTATTTTTTTCCCTGTCAGACTGCAATTGCAAAACAAATTTTAATGGCAAAAATCAGTTCAGTTCTCCAAATGGTGGGGCATGACAAGCAAAGCAGCACTCCTGCTTACTGAGCTTCACAGTCTAAAACAAGGTGGTTGACATGAATCAAAGAGGTCACAAGATTGTCCAGGGGGACTGCATCATTAGACTGCTCTATTTATTGCAAATTATCTGCAATTGGCGGTTATATTTTATTCTCCTATTTCAAATTGGAATTTCAATTGGTCATTTGGTCATTCATGGAACCACACAGGCTTTGCATTCAGTAAATTGTTTTGTTGTTAAGCAGGTTACTAATGTTGGAGATGTCTTGATGGTACATACCTAATATGAAAGAAAAACAATTTTGGAAGCCATTGGAAGCTAGACAAAATGTTATTAAAGTAGCCTATAACGGTAGCCTATATTTAAAAGAGTTATTGTAATATCTGCACAGATTTTTTTTTTACCTCTGCCATTTTAAATCCTCTCGGCACTGGACTCATTGCATCCTTTTAATTTATTTAAATCCTACTCCCACATACATGGCAGTGTCAGTCCACATGATGCTCAACAGGTCTCTGTGCACAGGAGTAAACAGGCTTCAATACATCCCCTACCATCTCCTTTTATATATGTAGGCTTGGTATAGCTATTGGGCATGACATGGTTTTCATAGATGACTTCAAAAAGCTTAAGAAATGTGTGTTGTGGAAATTACTTTGCAATATTACCCCAAGGCTATGTATATGGAACAAAATCATTAGTCATTTTTATTTGGATAAGACATTATTGGGTAGCTTGCCAATTGCATTTGGACATTTTTGTTCTGAAGACACAAATGTAATAACACAGGTTATAATATAGTTAAATATTTGGTAGGCTTGCACACATTATTTCCATCTCTTCTATAATATTTATTGACGCACACAACCTAGTTGCATGAAGGAAGGCAATAAGGGTATAATTCTTGCAGCAGCTATAAGCATGCGTGGTACTTGGTGTTTCCCCTAACCTCTGCTTAATGGTGTTGTTTTCCCCAGGCGGAGGAAGAGCACAGCAAAGAGAGTCTCCCACAGGAAGAGAGGTAAGATCTCATTATCCACCTGAACTCCCCACAGATGGCCCCTGTGCTCAGCCGCGACCACAGCGGTTAACAGCTGATCTGGAGCCGGTGTCCAAGGCATCAGGCTGAAGCTGGTGTGGGCAAGCTCTGATCTGCATTCAGTTACTCGGGAACTCGTGTAGAGAAGGCAGACTGTGTTGGTGTTGTATGTGTGAAGCATCTCTGGGTTGGAGGGCTTTTTACCTTAAGTCTGTTGAGAGAGTCCTGGGTTTATGTTATCCCCTGTGTGAGGCCAAAGGTGGAGCGATTGAAAGCTCTTTGAAAAATAGAAAGCCTGTAAACACACACAAGCCTAGATGAGGCCAGTGAATACTACAGTGGCATACTGTGATGCGGTTTGTGGAAAACATGCAAGACCAGTGTACATGTATGTTAGCTGTCCTCTATGGAAAAAAAAACAGGTAAGAAGGGAGGGACAAGTAAAGGTCAGATTTAATCTCTTAAGGCTTCCTCAGTGAGTGATGCACAGGCTAATAGTATTGTTGTGCATTTTGGTGTACAGGCCTTTAACAGAATGGAGTACATGCATTCTTAATTCCATCATCTTTGTGGTAAACTAGGTGAAAACAGTGTTTTGATAAGTGGTTCTATGACGAAGAACATATTGTGAGGACAAAGGGGGCATATTGGATGACTTTTGCAAGCTCATTGGCAGCAGTCTTTGGAGTGTTTGTGCAAATGTTTGTGCACAATTCCTTGTAGTTCTACTCGACACTCGCCATGTGCTGTGGGTTGATGTGTGTTTGTGAGAGGGAAAATGTGTGTGTGTGTGAGTGAGAGAGGGGGGCACAGAGAGGTTTACTGCACAGTTCTACATTCCAGACTAATGACTAATTTTAGAACTCCTTGAAAGAATATGGAGAGGAGGTCGAACGGGCTAGGGGAAAAGTTTGCTTATAGGAAGCAGTTTTCCCATCAAACAAGGACACTCATTCATACTTCACTGAGCTGATGGTTCACTATCACCTACAAATCCTTGTAAAAGGACATTTGTTAACTTTTTATAGTTGATGCTTCACTGATGGCTATGCACCTTTCAAAGTGAAATGTTCATAGTGATATGCATGAGAACCGTAGCATTTGAATACAGATGGAAAACATTTGATTTTGAAAGGCACACTCCACTTCCTCTATAATGTGCTACAGCTTCAATATTGCCATATACACACCGTAGATGCATGTACCGTAAGCATTTATCTATCATATACAGAACTAAGCAGTGCGTATGGCATGCTTAGAATTTCTAGAATACAAGTAGAACAAGTAGCAACAGAATATATTCTTACCAAGCTACTTGGTCTAGTCTCGCACGGTAAAGGCAAATCTTGGCCTGTCTTGACTAAGGACTGACCAATCAGAACGCTCTATCTGTGTAGCGAGTCATTGGGGCGGGCTTAGCACGATGACGAAAGGGCTGTCTGTTGGATGAAAGGGCTGCCCGATGGCTCTGATTGGTCAGTAGCGCTGGCCTATTACGTGTAGAGACAGTTTGAACGATAATTTGATCCCACCCACAGGCTCTAGCGCTGTGAACGGTCAGATTCCAGACTATGCAATTCTTGTGTATAGTTTGGCTTGCCAGGCTAGTGCATGACTACTTTTAATGTAGAACTCTATGAAAATGTATTGCAGGAGGATGAAATGTATTGCATTATTGCAAACTCATCTGATATTGTACCTTTGCCACTCTGACGGAAACAGGAATGCTTTGCTATTTTGGGGAAGGTGTGTAGATTCTTGCTCTGTATTCATTTAAAGCTGTTCCCCATCTAAGGCTCACCAGACTAGTGTCACTGCAGCCACTGGTTTACGTCAACTTATTTAAAGTACTGACAGAGGGATGTGCTCTGTGTGTGGTGTGTGTGTGTGTGTGTGTGTGTGTGTGTGTGTGTCCTTGTCTGTGTCTTCTCCTCAGATGGGACACAGTGCACCTCTGCTTCGTTTGCAAGTCCTTAAAAGGAAAGTAGTCCTGTGTAGTAAAATGTGCCTCATCACTGATCTTGATGCTCCTGGGTTGCAGACACCTCTGCAGATCAGTTGCTGAGCTATTATACCTTACAGGACTCAAAAAGCTTGCAAGTGATCAAAGGCTGATGAACCCAGCACATGTCGATGGCATGAGCAATAAGGCCATTATCCCTCAATCGGGCTCATTCTGAGGTTCTCGGGGCTTGTCGTGAGCTGCTTGAGTTTTCCTGAGCTCCTGTCAGCATTGCTCTGAAGCTGGCGGGCCCCTAAGGTCCTGTCCGCACAGGCTGCAGTTATCAGCTCCCTTTACAAACTGCCACCACTCCCCCCCACACTCCAAGGCTATGCTCTCAGCGTTGCTGTCAGACAGGGTCTCGGGGTGAAGGCAGAAATGTAAATGTGTTTGAAATGGTGTTGCATTCATGTACTGGAATAAAAATGGGTAGTGTGTATTTTTTCTATTTTGTTTAACTTGATTTCTGTTACTGTTTGTGTGCTATGACAAAGAGCTTGTGCTGTGAGTTTGAATTGAACAACACTGAAAAACAAGTTATCGCTTTGACTAGTGTATCTCTATTGTGATGCTATCTTCCAGTTATTTTAATGCATTATCTGAGGTAGACACACCCACCTGTTGTTCCCTATGGCAGTCCACACTAGGCACAATCTGATGATGGTGGCACGCCTGAGTCTTTACATGTACAGCTTTACATCAACAACTATGTGGATGAAAGACACCAATTGGCTACCAAATCTCTGTGAAGTGCTCTTTAAAAAAAAAAAAAAAACCCTGCATGTTTCTCATTTCTCAGTGTGTGGAGTCACCAAATGTAACTTTCGCTGTCTGTAAACAAAACAAAACAAAAACTAGTCTAGCCGGTTGTCAACCATTTCCGCTCCCCACACTTTGAGCTTGGCTAAGCCCAGGGCCAGATCTCGGTCCTGCAGCCTCTGCTATCTACTGTAAGCAGCTGTGTGGTGAATAAAATAGCATGGGGTCTCTGGTTTCTTATGTGCAGTGCAAAAAGAAGTGGCCAGTTGTGTGGTTTTTGAAGAGCTCTGCAGTTGACCATATCTGGGTTAGGCTAAACAACAAACTAGGGCCGCGTGTGGTGCCTTTGTGTTTTTTGAAAGACCCATGCAATAAAGTGAAAGTAACTGTGTTTTGGTGTAGAGTTTTCGAGTCTTGGATGCTGATCTCTTGGGTCAGCATTCAGTCTGTTCCTGGGAACGCTGCCTCTGCAAGGTTGAAAGCCTCAGTGAGTTCAGAGGAAAGATTGCATAAAGGACGCGATGAGTCTTTTGAGCAGACCAAAATGGCTCGAGTTTGAGTTATGTGGCTGTTTTGGCCTGCAGCTCACTTGCATGTTTCCAGACGTTGGCGATGGCAACTGTTCACAATGGGGGGAGGGGGGGTGGGATTTTTCTCTGGTGACGTGTTCAGTGTTTTACTCAAAGTTTGTCTAAACATTCTCAGAGCTGAAGCTCAACACTTTCGGAAATCCGTAGAAATTACGGTAAAACTTGCCATCTGACCTCACACATGACAAGATCACTTGCTGGAAATAGAAGAAAACTCTCAGAAACTTCTTTTTTCTTTTGCAAGCCAGTTAAAAACAAACTCGCTGGGCCACTAGCCCCCAACCCCATGGGTGTGTATGCGCATGCACGCACCTGCACGCACGCACACACACACACACACTAACACACACACAGGTCTTGACCAAGGAGAGAACACCTGCCTTGCTGTTACTCCATTCTCCCGCACACCTGAGATGTCACAGATCTCAAGCCATGTGTTTGGAAACTAGCTTCCCCCTTTCAAGATGCACATTCTGCTGTACAGATTTACTACACTGGAAATTTTAAAACTGCATTTATCTACATTTTGGGCAGATAACTTAAACAAGTTATATGGACCTGTTCCATCATGTCCTTTTTCCAGGTGTTGAACATATTGTAGAATTAACATGTAAGTGAGTTATTTACACTTCATTATGCGACTCATTCTGTAATGCTGTTAAATGCTCTATTCACATCAGTGGGACTTCCCAACTTTCCAAGGTCAGATATTTCATGATAACGGACCGTTGCCAAGTATAACACGCAGCTTTGTTGTAATCTTATTGATATCTTAAATAGGTAGATGTGTAATTAAGTAGCTCCACTATGCAGTAGGCTCCTGCATCAGTCTGTCGGTGCTTATTCCCTAGTATTAAGTGTCTTGCAAAATGTTGTCCCTTCGTGCTGACGATGGTCTGATGGTCTCTTTTTGTTTATTGTTCTCGTTTGTAACAGTTCACCAAAAGCCAGATGCTTGAACATGTCACCAGTTACTGTTTTTCTTTTGAAACTGGATATTATTGACAAGAACGAGTTGATCAATGAGCCCAACCCCCTCTTGCATCCTAAACCCCAGCCTGCCAGTAATCATGCTAATGGAGTGGTGTGTGTGTGTGTGTGTGTGTGTGTGTTGCGCCTGGGTTTCCCTGACAGATATTTGCCTGTCTGTACTTTTGGTTTGGTGATAAATATGGT
>JASCQY010000080.1:3326027-3347036 GCA_030264315.1 Sardinella tawilis | reverse complement strand
TTTTCAACACCCAATTATTGTGACCACTTCATTGACGGATTCATAGTTAACACTCCTTAAGCCCAGTAGATAATTCCTACAACACCAATTCCATGTCTTGTCAGATGCTTTCATTTGACTTTTATATAATACATCCAGTTATTGTCTAACAATTAGGGAAGTGGTTGAAAAGCAATCTATGCCAAACTTTAAACCAAAAAAGAAAGAAGAAGGCCTGCACACGGAATCTCACTTTCATTCAAGTTCCCACACACAGAACATTTTGAGTTTGCGCAAGTTTAGAAAAAAACTAAATTAAGAAAGATTGCAACATGAGAAGATTCAGTGTGCGGAACTCCTCTAATTTCGTCAGATCATCATTTCCCCAAAGAGGAGCTTGTAGCAGTGAAATGGATCTGTATAAATACAACAAGCCATTTTTTCCCTGCCACATCGTAATTTGAGGAAGGAATTTACTGGCATGAAAAAAAAATATTTTAGTGGGTTAAGCCTTTTCAGTTTATTTTGCGGGGATGTTGATTGTCCAACTTAACTTTCGACTGCATTGGCCGTATACGTATAAGACTACAATAAATGCACAGCAGTTAAGAAATGGGTGCGCTTCAACAAAACAGACAACCCATCGCCACGTCACAATTTGATTGTCTTCTCCATCACAATTGCAGTCTGAGAAGCGTTTCACTAATGACACAACTACACACAGACACACATGCATCTGCTAATACAGACCCTTTACTTAATAATCCTTATTTTTTTTGCTTTGTCTCCCAAGATGGCCCAGGCTGCCTGTGCAGAGCAGCACTTCACTGGACTTTGGGGCCACCCCTGTCAATGAGAGCAAAGTGAGCACTCTTGTTGTGTTTAGAATAGTAGCTCTATGCATCCTATTGTCCTTTATGATATTTGAAGAATGGTGTGTTTATGACAGAAGCTCTATGCATCCTATTGTCCTTTATGATATTTGAAGAATGGTGTGTTTATAATAGTAGCTCTACTGTATGCATCCTATTGTCCTTTATGACATTTGAAGTATGGAAGTATTTCAGTGAAAGTTTTATCACCTCTTCAGCATGGGCATATCTGTTGGCAAGTTTTACTGATTCTATGTCATTTTCAATATCTCAGGTGAAGAGTCTGACCCTGAAGAATCCCTCGGGTTCTGTTGTCTCCGTGGAGATCCGAGCCCTCTCCTCCTACCCGGCCCCCCTGGAGGCCCTGGATCTGCTCACTAAATGGTACTGCGGCCACCAGTGGATCTGTGCACACTGTGGAGAGGCACTCACTGCACTGTTGTATGCCTTTTTTTGCTTCTTATTATGTGTATGATCATTTAATTCATTCTGTCGGTCATCAGGTTTAACATCAGCCCCCTGTCTGTGAACATCTCCACCACAGAGTTCTGCATCCTGCCCGCCGACTCTAAGGTACAGACAGAGCAGAGGGAACCCTTTATGGTGTGGGGGAGTGGATGCAACTAGATGTGTGTGTGTGTGTGTGTGTGTGTGTGTGTGTGTGTGAATGCATGTGTGTGTGTGTGTGTGTGTGACTATGAGAGGACAAATGGTGTAATGTTGTGTACAGTGAAATGCCTATTAGCACTGCAATCCCATACATGTGTGTGCAAAGTGAGGTGTGTCTGAGTGGTGGTTTGTTTGTTCTGGCGCCCCCTGCCAGGCTGGTGAGGGAGTGCAGGCAGGTCCGGAGGGGAGCCTGCGGCTGCTGCTGCAGCCCTGGGAGAGCCGCACCGTGGCCGTGGTCTACACCCCCACCGAACACAAGCCCGTCACATCCCTGCTGCTCATCAGGTAGGACACAAGTACACACACACACACACACACACCTCTAACAATCTCACCACTCCCAGACATTGAAGCACACAGAGAGACACTGGCATAAACAGGCCTGTGTCACTGGGAGACTTAAGCCAAGATGTGTTTGTATTTGATAGGAACAACTTGACTGTGTTTGACATGGTGACTGTGAAGGGCCTCGGGGCCAAAGAGCTGCTGCGTGTTGGAGGGAAGCTGCCGGGTCCCGGGGCCTCGCTGCGCTTCAACGTCCCCCAGTCCACACTCATGGAGTGCAGAGATGGTAAGGGCCCGCCAGCCTGTCACTGGGGACATTATACAGTTGAATTGTTTGTATATGCACTTACAGTACATGTCCGCATTGCATTACACATCACTTTTGACAAGCGAGACTCTTTGATATTATAGCTTTACATTAGTATGATTGTAATAACTTGATCCTCTGTTTTCCGTAGGTGTTCGGTCAAACAAGCCCTTGTTTGCAATCCGCAAGAGCTTCAAGGTGGAGAATGCAGGCGAGCTGCCTCTGACCGTCATGTCCATGAACATCAACGGCTATAAGTGCCAGGGCTTTGGCTTTGAAGTCCTTCAGTGTAGATCCTTCACACTGGACTACAACACCTCCTCAGAGATCACCATAGCGTACGTATGCTCTGCCTCTGCACGCCTGCCATGAGAAGGTTGTTTAGAGCCATTTCACAACAATGACTATGCAAACATCCCCCCTCTTAGACAAAACCAATCTGTGTGTGTGTGTGTGTGTGTGTGTATGTGCAGGTTTACCCCTGACTTCACGTCGTCGTGGGTGATCAGGGATCTGACTCTGGTGACGGCGCGCGGCTCGTTGTTCCCCTTCACACTCAATGTGACACTGCCCCACCACATGCTGCCCCTCTGTGCCCAGGTGGTGCCCGGGCCCAGCTGGGAGGAGTCCTTCTGGGTGGTCACCCTCGTATTCACGTGGTCAGTACCTGCACCTGTCTCACACTGCTGTGTCTCTCTCTCTCTCTCTAAAGATCATTATTATTATTGATTAGTTGTTGACATGCTGTTTTTTGTTTGGTGCACATTCCAACATGTTAGATTGAGGGAGGGCTTCATATAAGCTGTAGCTTCAGCCTTTTGGTTTTCTTTTTGACAAAGAACCAATAAGCTCTTCCTTCATTCATTCATTCATTCATTCATTCATTCATTCATGCATTCATTCATTCTTTCTCTCTCTCTCTCTCTCTCTCTCTGTCTCTGTATGTCTTAGCTCATGTGTTTTCCATCTCAAAATTATTGGCTTGGCTTGGCTCTGTTAAGACAGATTGTGAAATACATTGGGATTTTTAATGACTTGTGATCCGTCTTCACTGACTTCCCTCTTTTATCATGCTCGTTTTTCATTTCCCTCCCCAGTTTCTCGCTGGCCGGTGTGTGTTTGATGGCGTTCCATCAGGCCCAGTATATTTTAAGCGAGTTCTCTTCCTCAAGCCACCGGAGCAACCACAACTCCCACACACGAGAGAATGGCGTTGTCAGCAACGTGTCCTCCAACGGTGTCTGGTAAGTCAGCCCACAAGCAATCAAACCTGAAACAAGAAATAGACAACAGTTATTCGCCTTAATCCAGTTGGAATCATACAAACGCACATAGCACATCAATTATAGGCAGGTGCAATATGTACAATAGCATTAGTGATAAGTTATAGGCTATTACTTAATTACTGTTCATTATTCTTAATGTCACTACTGCTTCTCTGACAGTAAAATGAAAGGAAGCTGCAAAAGCTACACAGACCCATGCCAGACCTCAGACAAAGGGAAGGGGAGAGGCTCTCCGGCGGTGGCCAACGGGCCAAGCAGGAGCCAGACCTCCTCCAAGAAGACCTCCAGTGCCCCCGCGCAGCCCCAGAAGAAACACAAAGTGTCCGTCCTCTCTGGGAAGTACAAAGCCAACGCAAACACCAACTTGAATGCCGCCGCCGCCGCAGCTCCTCCCTCCCCCTCCCCATCCCCTTCCCCTCGGCCCGTCTCTCCAAGCCTCCCTGTGGACGAGGAGCAGCCGTACGAGCAGACGTTGGAGCAGAGCATGGACACTCGCAACAACAACAGCATCCTCATCAGCCACGACGTGCTGGACGAGAGGCCGAGGCCCAGCCCGGCCGAGAAGAGGCCGGCCTTCAAGGAGCCCAGGGAGAAGGAGCCACTTATGTTTCCCATGGAAACGCAGGTCATCTTTCCCGAGAACCCCTGCCCCGCCCCGGCGTTCAAAGCCAGCCCGCTCACTGAGGCGGCCCCAGGGAAAGAGAGCACTGTTAAGAGGGACTTGGCTAAAAGGGACAACACCGAGGTGGAGGTAAGCATCCGCCTTTGCACACCAGCTTTAGATTTTTGTCCAGATTAGCTTGGATCTGTCTGGGTGTTCTGAATCTGCGTCATGGCAAGATATTTTCTGTTGGGTTTTTCACTAAACCTGAGCTGCTCCCTATGTTTTAGTGTGTTTTTGTGTTGATATTGTTCGAAGTGGGAAAGTTTCCGATCTTGAATGAGAGAGAAATGAGTCTTGAACCACTAACTCTTTCTCCAGGGTTTCAAGTTTTTTACATTGGTTTCTTAAATGTATCAGGCTGTTCACATACTGTAGGTGCACCACCTCCTGAGATTTTCACAGGACCACAATTGAGTCAGAGCTAAGAGCCAGACTAACAGCCAGCAAGTCAGAACAGGGCTGTTTCTAGGACCCAGCCCCTTGATGTCGTCACTGACTTGTTTGGGTGGATCCTCATCTGACCAGAGCAAGAGGGGAAGAATGAAATGAAATGTGCTTGTGCACGCTGCACACCTGATACAGAATACTGTAGAGTACTTTCTAAATCCTTAACCATGTTTCCTTCCCATTTATAATTAATATTATAAATATGAATATACAGTATTTTATGCAAATGCCTGCAAATGCACATCGGCATTTTAACACACAAAAAATTACATTCACTTTAGAGAGGTGGATCAATTCTTAGTGCGCAATTGATCATGAAGCGAGTAAAGTTGACGGAACCAGTTCAATTTGAATATTTGCATTAACTGCGTTTCTATCCATTGACGTTGTCCTGCCGACATTGCATTTTGATCCCACGGCTGGTTGGAACACGTCACTTGATTAGGCTAATTTCCTTTTTTTATTTGCATCACATTGTTGATAGAAATAGACACATCGGTGTAGTTTGACAAGCAAGACTATGACATCAAATGTATAGACTGGGGGCGATCGATGGACTGGGCTCAGTTGTAGCAGCGAAGTCAATGCCAAACCCTTTTCAAATGGCCACTATTCCTTGGCCACTGTTGACAGCCCTTTGTTATCTTGCTATGCCCGTCCAACGACTCTCCACAAAGATAGAGTGTTTTGAACCGCTAGGCAAAATTATTTTATGTTGCTAGGGTACATCAACATTTTTAGGCTAGGATATGTGCATATTCTTGAGACGAATTTGAATGCGAATGCAAATAAGTTGGATTGAAACCCAGCCATGGGTCATGTTTGAATAAACTGATCCTACATTCATTGCCTTCTGTGTACAAACATGAGTACTTGCTGAAGTACTGGTTTGGAGAGAATGAAGTGCGGTATGTGGATCTTTAATCCACAGCTTTGTCTTTTTTTTTGGCTAGTTGATTATTTTGTCTGATGCATTCAATAAAATCCATTGGTGATTCCACAATGCTATGTTCACTGCTTGCTGTGCAATGCAGGTGTGCGAAAGTAAACAAAATAGTCAAATTCAAATTCACTTTTGTTGTAGCAGATGTACAGAGGCCTCGAGAAGGTAAATCCTAATAGGTACCCATAAATCACCACCTCTCTCTGTGACTGTTCTCCTAGGCCAGAGAGGGCTGTGGCAGCCAGCGGAAGAAAGCTGAGAAGAACGACATGGGCGTCCCCATAGGCAACAGCAAGAGTGGAAAGAGGGGCACAGGCAAGGGTCGCCGGAAAGCTTCTGATACCATCACTGGGTGAGTCCAGTGCGTATCCAGCACATTCACACTGTAAATTGCTTCAGATGTGTGATCTTGTATCCTTGAGAGGTGTAACCCTGTATGATGACTGTAGAAAGGGAGCTGATGGCATGAAGCTATAAATAGCCTTGTTGACTATCTATCTTCATAATAGTTATATATAGTATAGTAGTATAGTATAGTATAGTAGTATATATATAGTTATATATAGTTAATAGTATATATATAGTTATAATAGTAGGAGAAGTTTGGTGTGAATCAATCCAAAGCCCTGTTGCTCAAGGTCACTGAAGGCTGTCTGTAGGAAATAGAAGGAAAAAAATGGATGCAACATAAGCCGAATAGTGAACTGGCAACTTACAATAGAGTAAATGGGGCATAGTGACTTACTTACAGTTTCATTTTGCTATGCCCCATTCACATAACAATAGTTATTGGTTTGCTACTCCAGATTGCATCAAATGTTCTGGTTCTTTTTGCTATAGACAGCATTCAGTCACCTCTAACAACAGGGCTATGGATTGATTCATACCAAACTTCTCCTTCAAGTCAAACTCTTAAGCTGCAGTTTGGTCTGCAGTAGAGCATGTTCTTGGCTTCCAGACGATAATGTTTAATCTTCATGCCATGTGCTTTGGTTCATGCTCAGGGTTCCTGAAACAAGTGTCGTCGTACTATCAGAGAGGGTGAGAGAACCGGAGCACAGAGACCCACGCATCATCCCGAGGGTACGCAACCACAACCACTGCTCCAGCGTGAAACCAGACACACCAAAGGCAGGACCCAGCCTGGACAGTCCTTTCAAACAGAACGGTGCGTCGGACAAGACTGTTTCACAGTCACTCTCAGTTATGCTCTGCATTCTGTTACATGCTGATCTCATTTCCTCTGTGACCCTCACACACACACACACACACACACACACACACACACACACACACACACACACACACACACAAGCCCCTTTCCTTTTGTGGTTAACTTATTTGATACATGATGTGTACCTACTGTACCCATGACGACTAGATGAAACTACTGTAGGTATTTATTACTGACTACTTCCTCATACAGTATAAGAGGTATGACCTTGTTCAGATCCAAATCATCCTTTGCTCCAAATGCTTGGCCTAGCACAGATTAGTTTATATGTATACCCAAATATAACTTCCATAATGTGTCTAACCTGAAGGATTTAAAGGATAAATTCTTAATAGGCCTACCAGACAGGACCAAACTTATACTGAAGTAGACGAGTTGCACACACATAACTCCAAGGACGTGTGCTATTTATGATTAATATTACACTTTAAGACTACACATTTTAACCATGGATTTAACCCAAAAACATGCAAAAACCCTCAAATTCAACAAACCTATCCGGAAGATCTGTATTTGAATACGGTCTGTCTGGTGTGCGGCATGCAGGTGTGGGCCTGGCTCGGCCCCGGAGGAAGTGCCCAGAGCGGCGGCCGCAGTGGGAGACGGGCTCGGACAGCTCGTCGGGCAGCTCGTCGGGAAGCGTGCGCGCTAGCAGGGGCAGCTGGGGCAGCTGGAGCAGCACTAGTAGCATGGAGGGAGAGCGAGAGGCCGGCACACGGCAACACTGTGCCAACCCTGCCCGGAAAAGTAAGTGCACACACACACACACACACACACACACACACACACACGTGTGCACGCACCCGGACATGCACACCACAGTAAACACACCCATAGTGGTGCTAAAATGGAGAAGCGAAGCCTGGACTGCTGCCTGGCAATGCTACCCATTGCTGCGTAAAGAAATCTAAATTTCAGGTTTCGTTTCACCACACACAGTGACAAATATCAAAGATAAACACTTAGTCCAATAGCAGTCCTTACTTTAGTGTAAAGGGCTTGTCACCTATGGGTTCCTGACATTGAACTCAAATGTCACATTGCTGTCAAAGGTTAACTTAATTTCATGTCATTTGCATTCCTTTCCACCAGGAGACAACATGCAAAACGGCCTTAACTTAACAGATCGAGAAAGCCATCAGATTATGAACCCCAGTTGTAGAGCCCAGAGGTGAGACCAGACAACTTGTCCTTTCTTAAAAAAAGAAAGAAAAAAGACTACTCGTATAATGACACAAGCCAACGAATAGGTCCAGCTCTTCTGGTCACTCGGTTTGATCAGCAGTCATAAATAGTATATTTATGTTACACTTACTTACTACATCAGCATTTCTAACTAGCTGCTTAGTAAACCCCTCCAACTTTATATTCCGAGCTGCTGTTGTAGTTGTGGTGACAGGTAGTCCAGTGTGCTTTTTGAAACTGACCTGACGTCTGTGTGTGTCCCAGCATGAGCTGTCTGTACCAGAAGGAAGTGTGCCAAAGCCCAGACCCTACTCCTGTGCCTACTTTTGCACCTAGCTTTGCCGCCGTGGCCGCCGGGGTAGACAGGAATATGGGTAAGAGATTACCTCTGCCGAGGAGATAGACTTAACTGTGTGTGTGTGTGCGTCTCTGTCTGAGGTCTCTGCCTGAGCAGTAACCTCCAAAAGCCTTCTCAAGTCAGAGTGGTTGCTGTAAGTTGTTCTTCTCCCAAACAACTCCATAGTTGTTGCCTCTGTTGTGAAAAGCATGTCTGTCAATATTAAATTGAGAACAGAGTTGGAAGGTCTGTGGTAGAAATAAGAAAGTTCATGCTAAAAGCGATTGGTTGATAAGAGTTGTTGAGTTGCCAGTCTTGTTCACTGCTCCACAGTGTCAGGCAAGCCGAGTTAAGCCCTGTGTGTCTCTTTGTTGTCGCACTCCCAGATGTGCCCAGCGCATACGTGCCAGAGGAGACCTGGTCTGCTCCTTCCGTTCCTTTGACCAATGAGTTCAGGTACAACATGACCGAGTCGCTGCCTTTCGTACCTCAAAGCCCAGCCACCTCTCCCTACAATGGGTAAGCTCCCTTAGTACTGTATGTTGGGGTTCTTTTTGTATTGCTTTTGTTTGGTTACATTCTTGGCTCCTTCATTGTGCTTTTCTCCCAGTACAGTGTTCTGCCAGCTTTGCTAATAAATGTTCTGTATTTGTCAGTTTTCCATGGAATGGCAACCAATGCAACAGCACTTACCCGTACAACAGCCAGAGCCACTACATGGCTGCAGGTAGGTAGACGCCTCTGGCACCATTTTCTGTCTTCTTCCTTCTTCTCCACCACTGGACTTTTACTCTCATATTTACATTGATGTCTTTGTTTGACCACCCAGGGAATGCGCACTTCAAGAGCACTTTCCCGTGTCGTGAGAACCAATCAGTGCCCTTCAGCCATCAGCCTGCATGGGGGGAGGACAGCACTCAGGAGACGCCGACCTCTTGGGACCTGGCTGGTTGTGTAGGCAGCAAGGTGAGTGAGTGTGCGCCTGGCAATTGTGGCACCAGTCACCCAAAAGCAAGTTGTTGAAAAGTTGATGAAAATTCCCATAATAAACTAAATGAAGTAGTTTACTCTACTAAATGGGCCCGTTTGCCTTGCCAAGCAAAGTGGACCGACGTACATGATGCACGTCTCTCTTGCCACTTTAGCTTTGTCTTAGTTAACTAGTCATTGTTCCCAATCTGTCAGCTGCCATGCCATTTCTTTGTGTTCTTCAGTGTAAGCCTATTATACTTGTGTGACTGGTGGCATTCATGCATGACTGCCCCTGACTGGGCCTTGCTATACTTATCACTTCTATATTAAAAGAATGGCAGATGAAAACAGATGTTTCCTGATACAGACAGTATTCGTCTTGCAGCTTCTATTTTGTAACCTGTCTCCCTGTGCCCCCCCCCCTTTCATTCTCTCTCTCTCTCAGCCATACTTCCCTGGCACACGCAGCCTCTCCCCCATGTCCAGTCTGTTTGGCTCCATCTGGACCCCTCAGAGCGAGCCCTACCAGAGCCACTTCCAGCAGGAGCGCTCCGCACCCGTCTCCCCTCACACCTCCTTCAGCAGGGAGCCGGGCAGCGGCTGCCCACCCAAGCAGTACTCCAGCTTCAACCCCTTTGGCCCCCACATGAACCTGGACATCTGGAACTCTTCATCCAGCCGCAGCTCCAACTCTCAGCTGTCCAACGATTCGGGCTACTGTGGCGACATTTGACGTAAATGACGCAGAACAGAGATGCAAAACTTAACGATGACGGCAAAGACAACAAAGACGACGAATGTGTTTTATCAATAATGGGGAAAAATGTGAATATCCTTTTTTGTTTGTTTGTTCTTTTTCTGTTACCTTATTTCTCTCAAACATTCAATGTTGTGAGAAGTTAAACATATGTTGTATATTTTTCTAGATGTTTTGCAGTTTTGATCAAAATCAATAAAAAAAAAGTTTTGTACTTCATTTTGCTTCCTCTGATTTTTCTCTTCTTGCCTTTTCCATTACTAGACTGAAGAGCAACATACTCAGTCTTGCACTTGACCGAACTTTCACATGTCTTACAATGTGATGCTCCTACCATTTTCAGTTTTACAATAACTGGGCTATGCAAATACGGAGTGGAGAAGTATTGAGAGGCCAAACAGCCCCAATTTGAATCAGTTCCTCTTTTGAAAAGTTATAAATTGACTTCAGGCACTAAGCCTGGGAAAACAAACTTGGGCAGAAAGCTTAGGAGATGCTACACTGAGAATACTATAGATCCATCTCAAAATGATGAGGTAAATAATTGACCATTTAATTTTTTTTTACAATAACAAGGATGCAGGGGAAAAAAACGAGTATCTAAATGTTACATTAACATTGTATCTGGCATTTTAATACTGATTCACATGTGTGTCTCCTCAAGCATATCAATCTTGCTTTTTTAGCCAAAGAATATGACCTTGGTTTGACATTCTTATTGTGTGGTTAAGTACAGTTTAATATGCAGTATCAAACGAACCGAACTGGACATATTCTAAGAAAACTGCAATTGAAGACATTACCTATGTAAATTCAATTTGTGTGTAGTTTTACAAAGTACAAAACTGTTGTAGCTTATTGCTGTACAATGATAATCACGTTGTGGTGTTTGTGATGATCTGATGACTTGCTAAAGGCCTAATTTTCTCTTGTGTATGTCCATCTGACTTATGTTTCTGAGCTACAAAAAAATGACTATAAATTGCACATTACTAATCCATAATTGATCGATTGATTAATATATATGTTTTTAATATATATATTTTTTTCAGATCTGCCATGGGAAGGAAAACAATGTTGGTGTTTCTTAGGCTTCTTACACTTACTTGGGGTTATGGTTCCCCTCACCCAAGACCAAAGTGTGACCGATGCGATGAAAACTTTGTGTGTGACTGTTCCTCTTCAAACTTGCAGGAAGTTCCTGCCATCTCCACAACATCAGTTATAAGCCTGGACCTCTCCTTCAATTACATCAAGTCTATAGGGCAGGATGACTTTGTTGATTACTGTCATCTCCAAGGTCTAATTCTGAGGAGTAATATCATATCTTCAATAGCAAAAGAAAGTTTCACTACTCTCAACAAATTAGAGGTGTTGGACTTGTCAGATAATCAATTAAGTAGTTTGTCAGAGATGTGGTTTAAGAATCTCTCCTCCCTGAAACATCTAAATCTTTTGGGAAATAGGTATCAAACAATTGCCAAAGGCATCTTTAATTCAATGTCACACCTTGGTACTCTAATGGTTGGTAACCAGTTCCTTGCCTCAGTTTCTAGAGATAACTTTATTGGACCCAACCATCTTCAGAGCTTTGTTTTTAATGGGAGCAATTTAAGAAGCTACCAGCCAGGTAGCTTCAGCCAAATCAAATTAATTGATGAAGTCACTCTTAGTATTGCTGGTCCATTTCAGAAAAACACAAGTCTTACAAAACACATCCTGGCTGATATTTCACGCCCTGAGACCAGAATGATCTTGTCAGATTTGAGAATCAAAAAGGGGAACCTTTCGCCTTTTCAAATTGTTTTTCAGAGAGGTGTCAAAAACATCCTCTTGAAAAATCTAAGTTGTAGTATTGACGCTATAGTTTCCCTGTATGGCCTGACAGCGCAGTCAATGCTGACCTCTATTGGGCTGGAAGATTGTGAATTCTATGGCGAGCCAACTGTTATAATAGATTTTCCCAAACTTGATTTTCTTGATGAATTTTATGTAAATAATGTAAAAATTGAACAATTTTACAACTTTCCTGCATTCCACAGCTTTGCCTCACTTATTCAACTCCTCCAGCGACTGAAAAGAGTGATAATGATTAAAAGCAATGTCTTTGCGATGCCTCATGAAACAGCATATCTGCTGTATAAACTTGAATATATGGACATGAGCAGAAACCAGTTTACTGATTTAACCATACGAGAAGCTCTTTGTGAAGGCATGCCATTCAAGTGCTTGCCCTCTATGAAGGTATTCAATATTAGCAGCAACTACATTCGTTCCTTTGACACTCTGGGACACCTCTTCGAGGGAATGAAGAAGCTGGTTGCCCTTGACGTGAGCCTGAACGTCTTCCACACTATGCCCCAGGTCTGTGCCTGGCCACAGACACTCCGCTTTCTGAATCTCTCCTCATGTCACTTGCGAAAAGTGACGTCCTGTCTCCCTCAGACTCTACACACCCTGGATTTGAGCCATAACGACCTGATGGTGTTTGAGCAAAACATGCCAGACTTGACAGAACTCTACCTATCAGGAAACCGACTCAAGACTCTACCAGACGGAAAGCTCTTTGCCCGCTTGCAGGTTCTGCACGTCAAGGACAACCCTCTCATATCCTTCACTCTCAAACAGATAAGTGATTACAGTGGCCTGAGGATCTTGGAGGCGAGTGCAGACACCTATGTGTGCTCCTGTGAGTTTGTGAACTTCTTCAACCACGAACTCAGCCTATTAATTGCTCTAAAAGATAGCAGGCACGCATACATCTGCAGCTCCCCATTTGCATTGAGAGGGACAAAGGTTACTGATGCCCAACTTTCTATTTTTGAATGCCATGCTGCTTTGGCCTTCTCCACTTTGTGTGTGTTTGTAGTATTGGTGGTGATTGGAACCATGGTGACGTGTCACAAGCTTCATGTCCTTTGGTACCTACAGATGACATGGGCATGGCTGCAAGCCAAACGGAGGCCTGCGGCCCGTAAGGACCAGGTGTGCTACGATGCCTTTGTGTCCTACAGTGAGAGAGATGCGGAATGGGTGGAGGAGTTGCTGGTGCCTGAACTGGAGGGCACTCAGCCACCTTTCCGACTCTGCCTGCACAAACGTGACTTCCTGCCTGGGGGCTGGATTGCAGACACTATCATGGCGGCCATGGAGAAGAGCAACAAGACTCTCTTCATAGTGTCTCAACACTTTGTCCAGAGCGACTGGTGCCGCTTAGAGTTGGAATACTCCCACTTCCGACTGTTTGATGCAGGCATACTGATCCTTCTTGAGCCTATTCATGAATCATCAATTCCTAAAAGGTTCTGCAAGCTGCGCAAGGTCATGAACTCAAGGACTTATCTGGAATGGCCAGAGGAAGAGGATGAAAGATCCAGATTCTGGGAGGCTCTCAAAGACACTTTGCATATGGATTAGTTAATAATGGCTTACAGCTCTGTATGATGGCAGGTTTGCTACGGATCATTTATTGTGCTTTATCTTTCCATTTACATTTACATTTATGCATTTGGCAGACGCTTTTATCCAAAGCTACTTACAAACGAGGATAAACATCAAGCATTATCTCATAGACAAAGTGCTGAGAACTTGACTGTCACCAAAAACAGTTTTTAGAAGCTAGTGAAATTGGATTGTTTTGTTTTCTTTCCTTTGTCAATTAAAACTGAACATTTAAAAAAATGTTACATATAACTAAGATTTAAAATTGTTACTTATCATATTTCCACATCCCATTGAGACTCACACAACTAATTACAGATAATGTGCAATTAGTTGTCCATTTATCATCTGTTATTCTGTCAACACTCATATAATAATTGGCCCTTGGTTAATTATATTTAACCCATCATATTTACATATCAAGAAATTGATATGATTGAAAAAAGATTTTTTTTTTTTTTTGGTCAGAGCAGCAACTGACCCCAGACAAAGCGAAGCCTACTTCCCTCTCATGGGGTTCATCCAGTCACGGTAGCACCCTATGCCATGACTTCAGTTTCTGTGGTTTCTAACACAGGGGAACCTAAAACAAACTATTTTTTATTATGAAGTCATGAGGGTCACTTTACAACTGAAGATCCACCCATACTGATTTCTTACAGAGGGAAGAGCAAGAGGAATTTTTAAAATACATTTCTCTCCAAACAAACATACAGAAAATGTAAGAAAGAAATGTAAAAAAGAAATGAACGTCCACAAGTTTATTTCCCTTCTACATTTCATGCCCCCCCAAACCCCCACTTCCCTAGTCCCCTTCAACTTCCCCCCTCCAACAAAATAATAACTAGGCTAGACTAAACTTCAACGACATGATCTTTGAGTAATCTGGATTTAGATGTCTAATAATTTTGCTGATTGTATGCCCCCATTGATTTCTTTCTGATTATTTAACTGATTATGGTTGATTAAAATGGAAAAAAAGACTCCATAAACTTGCTGCTAATGTTTTTCCTTTTTGTTAGGCCTATAATATATTGTGCCATGTCAGTGTCAGGTCAAGTCAGACAATGTGCCATGATGCTTTTTCTTGGTGATTTTGCATAATGTGTTTCATTAGTTGCATTCATGTAGCAAACTAGTTATACCAGTGCGTGCATGGGACAGGAAGTGTGCAGTCCTCACGAGGACGATCAACCAACTATGAAACCTTTGTAAGCATTCAAATATATCAGGATATTGACAAGTCATGTATTTCCACTTCCCCAGGACCAGCCCAAGGCTGCATGAAGCTCTCCTGCAGGTTGGCGCAAAGACAAAATTTTTGAACTGCTGATTTCTAACACGCTGGAAATATTCAAATAGTGAGCTGCTTGTAGTTATTAAATCATGTGTCATACTTTTTATTAGCACAAAACATCAAAGGCTACCTGATTTCACATATCATTTTATGTAAGTTAAAGTCTATAGTCTTTTGGCGACTGATATTTCTCTGCCAGTATCACATTGATTTTATGGCAAAACACTTGCTCTTTAAAATAGGCTATGTAGTTCTGTATTCTCAATTAAGTGTATTTGCCAGAGGTAAATGTGTTTGTAGCTTTGTACAAGATAATAATGGAATGATGAGTACAGCTGTTTCACAATCATGTCCGAACTGGCTTCTCAACCATGAAGCAGGCTGTTTTGAGGGTTGATTGTCTTTATACAGCATGATTTTGAGATTACACCAAGTCCACAGTGACAATGACTGGCTTTTCTTGAAAAGAAAAACAAGGTTCAGGTTCTTGTGTCTCTTTAAGCTTTTTTGATATTTTTTTGCCCGATAGGCAATTTCGTTGTAGAAACAGCTTGATTTCGACAGTTTTAAAAAGACCCTGCTATATGATAATTTCCTGTGATCAGTTTAGCAGAGTTAGTGGTGCATTTTAGGACTGCCTCGGTCATACCGTCTTCTTGAAATGGTGAAATTGACAGACTAAAAGATGCAAATCTGTCACCTGGACCTGGTTCATGCTACTGTACTTAACTGCCCCAGTTGTTTAAGAAAGTGTCTGACATTGTGTTTTAATTTTTAGATCAGCCAGGATAAGCAATGTTCGTCTTTATCACTGTCCTGATGCTCACATGGGGTGTGTACGGTTCCCCACAAGCAAGACCAAAATGTGATCGATGCGATGAAAACTATGTGTGTGACTGCTCCTCCTCAAATCTGCATGAAGTCCCTGCCATCTCTACATCAGTCAGAAGCCTAGACCTCTCCTTCAATGAAGTCTATACGGCAGGATGATTTCTTTGATAACAGTAATCTGCAAGTTCTCATTCTGAGAAGAAATATGATATCTTCAATTGCAAAATTAGGTTTCTCTACTCTCAGCAAATTAGAGGTGTTGGACTTGTCAGATAATCAATTAAGTAATTTGTCAAAGATGTGGTTTGAAAGTCTCTCCTCCCTGAAACATCTAAATCTTTTGGGAAATAACTATGAAACTGTTGGAGAAGGGCCTATCTTTCACTCAATGGCACAGCTTAGTGTGCTGATGGTTGGTAACCAGTACCTTGCCTCTGTTTCTAGAGATAACTTTATTGGACCCAACCATCTTCAGAGCTTTGTGTTTTATGGCAGCAATTTGACAAACTACCAGCCAGGTAGCTTCAGCCAAATCAACTTAATTGATGAAGTCACTCTTAGTATTGCTGGTCCATTTCTGAAAAACACAAGTCTTACAACAGACATCTTGAGAGATCTTTCATACCCTGAAACCAAAATGATCTTGTCAGATTTGAGAATCAACAGGTGGAACCTCCTGCCTTTCCAAGTTCTCTTTCAAAGGGGCATCAAAAACATACTTTTGAGAAATCTAAGCTGCAACATGGACACAATAACTGATCTGTTTAGTATGACAAACATGTCAGCACTGACCTCTATTGGTATGGAGGATTCAAACTTCAATGGAGATCCAACTCTTTATGTGGAATTTCCAGAACTTCACCATGTTTCTGAGATTTATATTAAAAATGTAAAACTGGAAGAATTTTATGACTTTCCAGCACTCATCTGTGGAAACTTTTGGTGTCCTGCTGTGCTGAGACTTGCATCTGGTCTCAAGAGGCTGATTATAATTGATAGCAATTTCTTTGCTATACCATGTGTGGAGTCATTCCTTTTTATCCATCTTGAATTTTTAGATATTACTAGAAATCAGTTCAGTGATCTTACGCTACCAGAAGCATTTTGCCATGGTAAAAGTTTGTCCAATCTTGTTGCATTTAATGTTAGCAGTAATTATCTGAAGTCCTTTGACACTCTGGGACACCTCTTCAAGGGAATGAAGAAGCTGGTTGCCCTTGACGTGAGCCTGAACGTCTTCCACACTATGCCCCAGGTCTGTGCCTGGCCGCAGACACTCCGTTTTCTGAATCTCTCCTCATGTCACTTGCGAAAAGTGACGTCCTGTCTCCCTCAGACTCTACACACCCTGGATTTGAGCCATAACGACCTGATGGTGTTTGAGCAAAACATGCCAGACTTGACAGAACTCTACCTATCAGGAAACCGACTCAAGACTCTACCAGACGGAAAGCTCTTTGCCCGCTTGCAGGTTCTGCACGTCAAGGACAACCCTCTCATATCCTTCACTCTCAAACAGATAAGTGATTACAGTGGCCTGAGGATCTTGGAGGCGAGTGCAGACACCTATGTGTGCTCCTGTGAGTTTGTGAACTTCTTCAACCACGAACTCAGCCTATTAATTGCTCTAAAAGATAGCAGGCACGCATACATCTGCAGCTCCCCATTTGCATTGAGAGGGACAAAGGTTACTGATGCCCAACTTTCTATTTTTGAATGCCATGCTGCTTTGGCCTTCTCCACTTTGTGTGTGTTTGTAGTATTGGTGGTGATTGGAACCATGGTGACGTGTCACAAGCTTCATGTCCTTTGGTACCTACAGATGACATGGGCATGGCTGCAAGCCAAACGGAGGCCTGCGGCCCGTAAGGACCAGGTGTGCTACGATGCCTTTGTGTCCTACAGTGAGAGAGATGCGGAATGGGTGGAGGAGTTGCTGGTGCCTGAACTGGAGGGCACTCAGCCACCTTTCCGACTCTGCCTGCACAAACGTGACTTCCTGCCTGGGGGCTGGATTGCAGACACTATCATGGCGGCCATGGAGAAGAGCAACAAGACTCTCTTCATAGTGTCTCAACACTTTGTCCAGAGCGACTGGTGCCGCTTAGAGTTGGAATACTCTCACTTCCGACTGTTTGATGCAGGCATACTGATCCTTCTTGAGCCTATTCATGAATCGACAATTCCCAAAAGGTTCTGCAAGCTGCGCAAAGTCTTGAACTCAAGGACTTATCTGGAATGGCCAGAGGAAGAGGATGAAAAGTCCAGATTCTGGGAGGCTCTCAAAGACACTTTATATACAGCCTAACTGTTCACATGCAGATTGTTAACATGCAGAACTGTTATTCATTTAAAATCAACTTAAACTTTTTTTTTCATTGGTGGTCTTTGTATCTATTTTCTGTGATTTCTTTGGTGTGGGGATATGTTAATCTTATTTCACATAAAATAAATAGTCTGAAACCATGAATGTCCATTTTATGCAAACTTCCTGCTAGAATGTATCAGAGATGGTCATGTTGCCAGCCAGAAGTCAGCCCCATTGCACATCAGGTGTGGGTTTGAAAAATGTACTTTTAGAGATGCTGTTACAAAATAATGTTTTCTCTGTAAAACCATAGTGATGTGATTTCACTGCCATAAAATAATTTTAATTCTGTTTGGACTAACTTCAGTCAATTCAATCATGTTTAATTACCAAAATATAATTTGGTCAGTATTTAATTAATATGAATATTATGTATTTAATTTCAGAAGTTATATGATCATTTTTTTCTGAAAAATGCAATACAAATATCAACAGAAACGGCGACATCCAGCATGTGGCGCCACTGACCAATTAAGTTGGTCTACAATCATCATAAAGTTTTAACATAACCCAATTAGTAAGATATAGTTCCTGTTCTGACACAAGTATAGACCTAAAATCTTATCATATTGTTTTCTTGTTCATATAAGCCAAGTTGGTGTTTAAATACTTGATAACAATTATGAGACTTTGATGCTCCTGCCCTAAGGTTTTTTGGTTACTCTGCATACCTCTCAAGAGGAATTTGTTTTCACAGCTTGTTGGAGAATGGCTAGACCTGTGGCTACAAGCTCGCTGCTGATTGCATCACACCTGAGAGAGAGAGAGAGAGAGAGAGAGAGAGAGAGAGAAAGAAAGAGAGAGAGAGAGCAAAGAAGGGAGGGAAGTTTTTTCATCCCCTCCCAAGTGCTCTGTAGGTGAGTCAAAGCTGAACCAGGAAGCAGGATGTCATGAGAGAGAAAGAAGCTGTGGCGATGGCAGTTTTTCATGTCTCTAGCCACTGTGGGTGACTACCAACAGGACTAAAGCCGGTGGGAAATGTCTCCAGCTCAGATTCTACTGTTCCTGGCACTGGCAGCCAGCTTGACTGGCAGAGGTGGGTGTGTGAGTAAGGCTTAACCTGTAAAAGCTTTCTTCTGAAGTTACAAATGTCTTCTTCCTTTTCTGTTTTTTTCTCTTCCTCTTTTGTTGCCTAATGAAGACACAAGTTACAGTATTGAAAGTTAATTGTGGTATTGTTTTTTCAACAAACCATAAAAAAATATATGTAAGGGCCTGTTATTCCCTCAGTCTGAGTTACTTGTCCAGTTTTCATTTCTATGTTTAAAAAGAGGTAATAGAATGTATGACACATAACAAGTAACTGCATGAGTAAATGTTACACAATTGTGCATCAGATGAGCTGTTTAATGTTCTGTCTGGAACCCGTCTTGCCAAATGTAGTGTCCCTTAGGCAGAAACTTGCTTTCCGACATATTTTTGTTTTCCTTATAGAGTGCCTATTTTCAAAACAAAACAAAAAAAACAATATGGAAGTTGTTCTGTTTTTCCAGATACACTGTAACATCAAGAGAATTCACATGGATTGAGCTCATAATTGAGTTTGCACTTTCATTTGTAAAAATCTTTTCTTGTGCTACTTTATCTGTGATGATAGTTGCATGTCTCTTATTAAATCTATCTTGTCTAATCAAAGACATTTAGACAAATAGACACTGATGAAGTGATGATGGAGTCCACATCAGAAAAACAAACATTTTAGATATGGGAAATATTATAATGAAAAGTACATTTAGTACATTTTTTTAAAAGCTTGCTTGGACTGATAACATCTTAAAGTTGTAAGATAACATCTTTCAGCAGAGCTGTCACAGGCCCAGGCACAATGACAGAACAAGTCAGCAAACCAGTCTGTACAAACCATACTTCCCCTATCCAACTAGGCAAGCCCTTAGCACTGGTATGGTTTACTCTGTGAGAAACTCTGTCAAACTGCAAACTGTGCAAATTTGATTACAGTGCGCTGTCAGGACGATGAGGATACTGACCAAACTGGTAAGACACTGCCATCCTATGCTAAATATTTGATACACTGCAGGTACATAATTAAAAGCAAGCAAACAATTTAGATTTATCAGATTTCTTGTTTTGACATAAAATAAATAAACAAATAAATATAATAATATACAGTATACATAAATCTGTTCATCTGTCCCGTTTCTGGTGAGCTAATTTGTTGTAAGTCACATAGTACCTTGATGAACACTGTGTTACACTGGTTAGGGATGGTTTATGATTTCTTGATTCCAAATTTGTAACTTTTTTTGTCATCCTCTGTTCAGGTGAGGATGTTCCAATTCAAGAGACCTCGGCCACAGAGGAAACCCCACCTGAAACCCCACCTGAAGCCACCGCACCAGGTAGGCAAGAATATTTGAATAGTAGAATAATAGATCGAACATCTCTTCACATCAGCTCTATGGGATAAAGATGACCCCCAGATCAATGTGTTTACTTCATGATCCACTGATGATGTCCCCCCCACCCACCCCTTTAGAAACAACTGAAGAGGACGATTCAGATTCAGGATCAACAGGTAGGCCTATCAATTGACCTTTAAAAAAATCAATAAAAAATTGGATATCAGCAAATTTAGTGTGCCTATATAAAGCAGTGATTTCCTGTAAAAATATATTTATTTTTTGTTTGCTTAAAGGAGTGTGTAATCCAGTGTAAATCCAGTATGGCTCACACTAGCCCTGACCCTTTTATCTTTTAATAATAGCACACCAGACTTAGCTTTGACATACACCTTATGCTTTTAATGTACATTTAACATTCAACATTTCACATTTATGATTCTGAAAAATGAATTAAGGTTAAGCAAGCAATATCCCATGAGAGGCTGTGGGTTATGCTGGTTTTACCACGGCTGAGGGGAATTGTTGAAGCATGTACTGCAGGCTACTGGAGTAACATAAAACTGTTTGTCAGAAACAGCAGGGATAATTAAATATGAGGAATGCACTCTTCTATGGCAGCCTTTCCTAGCAGTAGCAAATCGTTTTACTCAGCCGGTATGTCTGGCCATAAGTCAGGGCCTTAAAGGGATACGCCAGCGCGCCCAAACCTAACATCCCAGTGGAAGCAGTGGTCGAGTACAAGGAGCTGACAAAAAATTAGCTCAAACAATGC
>JASCQY010000080.1:3254113-3274247 GCA_030264315.1 Sardinella tawilis | reverse complement strand
CTGGGAGTACTAACCCCACCCCCCCCCCCCCCATCCTGCAGCTGTGTCTTTTGTCCGTGGCATTGAGCTCTGCTCTTGGCACTTGAGTTCTTGGGTGCAGCCGTGGTCCAGCTGTCTTTATGGGCCGCAGAACTCTGTGCCATACAGGCTCAACAAGCCACAGCTCCAGCACAAGCCCACCCATATGCTTCACCACTGGCGCCTTGTTCATTCACAGGGTGAGGAGGACCTATTCCACTGGTACAAGCCTGCATTGATTGATGCTAAAGGATCGGAGCTATTTAGAGTGCACCCGAAACCAGAGCAGACGATGTAGCCTAAACCTGACATGTTGTTGTAGGCCTGTTCGTTTTTGACGGTTTGATGCTTTGATGTTTGACAGTCACACAGTTTTTAAAAGCAATATAGGGTAACCTGACACCTGTCGTCACTGTGATAGACATATTGAAGCTTAGCGTGATGGTGGGTGGTGTGCGATTTGAGCGAGTCGAGCCTGTAAACCTCCAACTGCAGCTCAAAAGAACATAGCTTGCACTGCTATAGCAGGAAAGTCAGCTCAGATAAAAATGCCTTTTAAATCACCCTCTCAGGTGTGCAGAGCTAAATGCCTGTGGATAAGTGTAGCGGACAGATATTTACTCTGTGCTCATCTCTCTCTCTCTCTCTCGTGTGGGAGTCTGTTTCATAAATTGCCGCACAGTCAGTCCTTAATGGAAACCACGCAGAGTGAATGTCATCGCAGATTCGGGCTGCTGCTTTTTGCTGACTGCATAGTCCCGGCCACTTTCAATTACGCTGATTAGGAGAGTAAGAAAAAGCTGTAATCTACCCTCACTGGGGAAAAGAACAGAGCTTTTAGTGAATCAGATTTGGTGGAAATGGAGCTCTATCTTTTGGTTTTGCATTCTATTTGTTATTGTGTGGTGTATGTGTATGTGTGTACATACAGTACATGTGTGTGCTCACATATGTAGTTGTTGGTCAGACTCAGATTGTTGCTCACAGCTCTTCTGCACTTGAAACGGTCTGTTTAAGGCCAGTTCAAACCAAAGATCCGTGACGAGACGAGCTGCAACCTTCTAAATACCAGCAACTTGCTACAACGTTCTATTACTGTAGGATTCACACCAATGCAACAACTCACAACGAGACTGTGATTTCTATAACAACGTCCTGATAAACTAGCAAAAAAGCTGTGAAGTAAAAACGTTCTAAAACTCCGCAACTTTGACATGTTGAATCTTTTGCGACGGCTGCAACTGCTTGCAACACCTTGCAACTTTTGATTCACATCGCCGCAACTCCCCTCTGCAACCGTGTGTGTGTGTGTGTGTGTGTGTGTGCGCGTGTGCGTGTGCGCGTGTGCGTGCTCACCTGTGGGTCAGCAACACTGGTGCCATAGAAGGCCCTTTACAGCTTCTCACTGCTGCTGCTTATCTGACAATTGCACGCACGCACACACACACACACACACACACACACACACACAGAAAGAGAGAGAGAGGGAACACATCACACAGCAGCAACAGTACAGGTCACATGGGAACACAAGGGAAACTTGTCAAGTGCACAAACTGTCTCTCCTTCTCATCTTCACAGCAGATCACATGAAACCCGCGGAAGAACAAAAGCAGCCTTCCAGCAGGAATCGGCCTTTCCAGATGGTCCAGATGGTTTATGAGATTTTCTGAACCCAGAGCCATCTGAATGAAACCATCCTGTTTGTTCACCCCAGATTGCTTGTTATTCCCTTGCATTTGATTTTGTTTTCATTTTTCCCAACCTTTTAATGAAATAACTACCCCGCTGCGTTGGGCTGCAGATGGGCATGGCAGAAATTGCTAGAGAGCACCAATCTAAGCTCAAGAAACAGGAGTCAGTCTGGCTAGCACACCTGCCCGAGGCTGTGTGGCAAAGCCATTTCCTCCTTAATAGGTCCATTGGAACATGTTTAAGGTTCTATTTTAAACTGCTTTGGAATCTGCTGCCCCCAGTCCCCCCCCCCCTTTCCCTCTTTACCCCCAGCATCCGGTCTGTGCCCCTGCCAAGCATTTTCCCAGGATGCCTTTGCGTACATGTGCCCATCCACTGTGATTGTCTCCACAACAATAACAACATGCACCACTCCATTCTAATTACAGAGACTTTGTTCTACAGCAAGGTGCACTGCAAATTGTGCTATTCATAGCCTTCCGCTCAGCTTGGTAGAAGCTATGAACTACAGGTCCCAGGGGACTGCTGGACTGCAATTGGAGATGGATCTAATGTTTCCCTGAAATGTACTCCCTCTCCATATGCACACACACAGACACACACTCTCTCCCTCTCTCTCTCTCTCTCCCTCTCTCCCTCTCTCTCTCTCTCTCTCTCTCTCTCCCTCTCTCTCTCTCTCTCTCTGTCTCTCTCTATAACACTGCTCAAGGTCGCAATGAGCTAACATTTCACAGAAACTGACACAAAATGCTGGCTCTCGTTTTTCCAGCTGTCAGAGTTGTGCCTGCTGGAGGCCTGGTTTTGTTGTCCCAGCACCAGCATGTGATGGTGTGCTAGAGAGATGGTGTACACTCTGACAGGATGTTCCTGGAGTGTGTTTGTGTGAGAGAGAGAGGGAGACCTTCAGCTTTTCTTCCAAGATTCAATAATTACAGATTTCTCCAAGATGGTACAAGTATAGCTTATGTCAAGTGGCAATACACTTTATAATGCACGTCAGATCACCAAGTGGCAAGATGTCATTTACAAAGAGGTAGCTGGCATCAGCAGTAATCCATTTGGCATTTGGCAATTTATTGTGTGTCAGTCGTGAATTTCTATTAACAAGTTTATATATAAATATTGAAACGTTATTCATATTATTATTCGCTACTTTTTGACTGTGGAAAAATTATTGTCCGAGGTATCTCTTATGTCCTTTATGTCTGTCTGGAGCAAAGACATGATTCATAGTGATAGCTGAATTATAGGGATGTATTGATTACTATAACTGAATATAACTATTTTGGAGTCTGCCAAAATTAAGACAGAAATCAACTGACACTGTTTATCACATTATGTCTCCTTAATTGATTACGATTGAGAGGGAGTCATATTTAGTGTGTGTGTGTGTGTGTGTGCGCGTGCGTGCGTGTGTGCGTGCTCTCAGTATTCCTCCTTCCTCTTGGCCTTAGATGCAGATAAATGACCTGTCATGGAGGTGTACAGTGTGGTAATAAGTAAAGCAATGACACGCAGCGCTTCACACCGCTATCTGGATTCACCACCCCCAGACTGCATTCTCTCATCCGCTCTCTCCCTCACGACCCCCCCAACCACACACACACACACACACACACACACACACACACACACACACACCACCCCGTCCGCCTCGTCCTCCCAGTCTTCCGCTTCGTCTCTGGCCATGCGTGGCTGGACAAGTGCCAGAGCTCAACTGGAGAGTCGGATGTTTTATAGTCTCTCATAATGGAAGTGGGGCTTGGCTACAGGAAACGACTTGCTCCGCCGTTTCCCCTGCCTGTCTCCCACTGTGACCGCAGTGCCATCCCTCGCACAAATAATCTGATGTGAACAGGCGCTCTGCATTGTTGTAGTATCCGCTCCATATTGTGGGCCTAGTCATGCAAAGTGTGCTTGCAGCTCCGCTATCTGGGGCCACTTAGTGGTGTGGTCCCAGAGTTTGTATCCGCAGATTAAGTAAATAATTCCTGTCCTCAGGGATTATCTTGATGACACTGTTTGGATGGCATTCTGCTGTCTCCCAGGCAACCGTCCACAGTTTTTGTTGACCAGCTTTGCTTCGTCAGCTGCTTTTTTTTTCTTCTTTTTTTTCTTTTCTTTTTTTTTTTAATGTTTGAATTTACTGTAGTGATTAAAACAGACACCCGGTTTCTGCCCATTCTAGACCGTGTCAGCAGCAAGGAGCTTCACATGGTCAGTGTTCAGTCTGCACACAACAGAGCAGCTCAGTGTTATGTGTGGCGTATTGGCTTGTCTCGCGCACTCCGTGAAAAACAAATCATCTACTAGAATGATTGTTCACTTACCGAGATTGCCAGCTCTGTCTTTCGCCAGCTGAAAAGGACACACAAGGGTTTTAGATAGAGGCTCTTTCCACTGATAGCTGTGACAGGTGGTTGGCAAGCTTGCTGGGTGCCATGCTGCAGGCAACCGATCAATGATGGACAGTCCGGAGATGTAAGCGGATTGCCTTTTCTAGATGCTATTTATTAGCGCGTATATTTTACTGTCAAGACTAGTTTGATGGTATTGAGGTATTTGAGTGTCATTTTGTGACTTTTCTACATTCCTTTGATTTCTTGTACAACTTTGCCCAATCCTGACTACCTCAAATTCAGTAATACGAGAAGGAAAGACTAATTTGATCTCAGACTCAAACTGCGGTTATTGGTTCTGTCTGAAGATTAGTGGTTGGTGACTGATGTTCTGGCACTGGTTTCTGACACTGTTGATCGTTGATTGTTTTTGTGTTGAGCCCTGGGCTCATCTGTAGGCTGCAGTGAATGCTGATGGTATCGATTGCTGGCATTGAGAAATGTTCCCAGACTTGGCTCCTGTAGTGTAGTCTTAGTCTTAGAGAGCCCATGCACAGGTTGCCATCTCATGCACAGCATGCAACACTGTTTCAGACGGAACATAGAAAACGCTTAAATACACATTACACCTCTCAACAATGCAGGCTTAGATAAAAAAAAACACTGTTAAAAGTATAGTTTAAAGGAACCCTATGTAAGAAATAAATATAAATTTCGCATAAAATGGCCCTGATCACCAGCCATTAAGGAATCATGATTTCAAATACTTTTAGCACTGACAACAGTAATCCAGCCTGGATATTCCCATTGCAAAAGTGCAGTTGCAGCAAGTTGCAGCCCTCAACTAATGTTGATGATGTCATTATGCATATTATGTGTTTTGGCCTGTTGTGCCCTCCTCCTCCTATCTAGCTGGCCAAATCTTGTCTGGGAGGAGGGGGAGAGGATATTTATGCTCTGAACGTGATTGCAGTACTAGTTTTGGCCACAAACTTACATACTGCTCCTTTTAAGTGTTCTTGCAGAATATTCACAGTAGCTTTAATGCACTGTTACTGTCATAGTTCACTCAAAGAGCAAGTTTTTACCTGGGGTCACATGGACTGACATTAGGCCAAGCAAGCATGCACTCATTTGTGCTCTGCTCTCCGTGTTCCTCTGGAGTGTCTGTGAGTAGGCTGCTGTTGTCTTGTTGTTGGTTATGTTTTGCAGCTGGTAGGGATGAGTGTGCATCACAGCAATACAGAGCATCCATCACTGTCCATCACCGTCAAATAGGCCAGAGCGAGTCATCCGGCAGTGAACTACATACAGAGGCTTCCGTCAAACTGTGCCATCTAGGACCCAGTTCTCCAGTGAATATCTGACACAGAAGCAGCTGCTTGCAGTGCTGTGTAGTAAGCAGTAGCTAAATGTACTAAGTGGGGAGGCCACTTTCGGTCTGTGGGGCCACATTAAAAGAATGCGTTTCAAGATGGCCCATCAGCCCTCCTGATCCACCGACTTCTAAAGTAATGTCTGCTCATCTCTGCTCCTCAGCAGCCACTTCAGCATTAACAGCCATGAGCGAGAGAGAGACGCACAATGGTGCCACTATCTCTGGTTTCTTCAGTTTAAAATAGCCAAACAGCACTAGAGAATGATTAGATTGTTTTAATGAAAGCACTTCTTGGTTAACTCAATCATAGAAATTTTGCTTTTTTTTTTCTTTGCGTGACCTTCCATAACCCCCTTCCATGTGGTGTCTTGCTGTGATGTTGAGCTGTAGTAGGTTGGAACATGAAGTAAGAAAAGCTATATTGGCTTCCGCTTGTGGTCCTCCAAGAGGCTCAAAAGCCTTTTTGTGTACCATCTTCAAAACAAAAGCACCAATCGCACACACACACAGGCACAAAACTCTTGGTATGGTCACTCGTGTGCCAGGTGGGGACGGAGCACACATTTCACAGTCTGCAAAGCCAGCACTGTGTCTTGGACAGCTCACCCAGAGGTTTAGCAGGTTTAGCACATGCACCTGTGGACTCACACATAGCATAGTTTTATTAGCATAGCACAGTGTTCCGTGGAACTCATTGAGCTCATATGCCCCGCTGTGGCTAGAAGCTGTAATTACAGAAATGCGTGGAGAGAACAGGAAAAGTTGTTTCCCTCAAGTCTTTTTACAATTGTGATCGTGTTGAGTGTTCAAAAAAAGGCAGAATGAAAATTGGACGGCAAGTAGTTCAATAAATTGTAATGTTTTTGTTTTGCATTTTGTGTGCCTATAATATTGAATGGAGTGGAGGACTAGAGTATTAATAATGTAACGCAAGCTTCTGAAATCTTCCCTCCTCTTTCTTTCAGAATGCCAAGCCCTTCTCCTCCTCAGACAGCCTAGTGAAGGTGCAGGAGGTAGCAAGCTGGCTTTTGGAAATGAACCAGGATCTGCTGTCGGGGGGCAGCAGGCGGAGGGGTGGGCCGCGGCCACGGCCAGGGCCGGGGGGTCGAGGTAACAGCTCCTCAGCCCGCGCAGCGGTGGCAGCGGCCTCGGGCACGGCCTCGGCACACCAGCCGGGCCAGGAAGCTGAGGAGGAGGAGAACATGAACCGCGTCCTGGAGGACGAAGAGCAGGAACAGCCCAGAGTCGCAGCAGAAGCCGCCGCTGCCGCCACCACCGCCGCCGCCCAGCCAGTCCCAGACGGAGAAGAGGAAGAGGAGGGCGAGGAGGAAGAAGAAGAAGAGGAGGAGGAGGGGGAGGAGGAGGAAGAAGAAGAAGAGGAAGAGGAGGAGGAGGAGGAGACCTGGCCCTCGGGAGAGATGGGTGGCAGTGAGGAACGCGGCGAGGGGGCCCCCCATAGGCAACGCAGTGAGCTAAACGGAGCAGAGCAGGCGTCGTGGACGATGGGGGACCAACACCGGCAGCAGGATCAGGAGGATGAAGAAGAGGAGGAGGAGGAGGAGGAAGAGGAGAACAACAACAGCAACAACACAGGGGGAGGAGGCGCTGAGCAGAGAGTGGAGGAGGAAAGGACAGAACGGGAGGAGGAAGGAGGCCGAGGGGCCGTGGAGGAGGAGGGGGAGGAGGAGATGGACCAGGACAGTGATGAGTTTGAAAACTCGGAGGAGAGTGAAAGAGAGGAAGAGGAGGAGGAGGAGGAGGAGGAAGGGGAGGAGGGTCTCCACTCTCCCTCCCTAAAGAACAGCATAGCAGACTCTACTGACAACGCGGATGCCTCATCAGGACGGCCACATCAGAACCCAGCCTTACCCAACAAGAAGAAGGTAAGAAGTGATCTCCATTACCAGCTAAACTCACACACCGCTCTGACACTGATGGCCTGGCAGTGCTCAGTGACATAAACACCACATGTACAGTATTATTTTCCTTTAAGTGTTAAGAATTAGATTTTTATAGCCTTATCTGAAATTACTCTTAGGTAGCAGAAATTCAAGTCAAGAAATTCAAACAAAGAGATACAGACATTCAGCTATCTACAGTATAATGAGCACTTTGACCACAATTAGGACAATGTTGAACATGGTACAATCTTGAACAATTAATTTCCTTCGGGATTAGTAAAGTATCTCTATCTATCAAATCATGTTTCACATTCCAATTTGGCCTTAGGATGCCAGTCTGTCACAGCCGTTAGATCATTAGATTGTTACTGGGAAAGATCTTTAGAAAACGGTTGAGACCTTCCTAGTCTTGATTAGAAAGTGAAGGTCATCCTGTGTTTATCAAAAGGTGTCTCCACAAAGTGACAAAGATGTGAGCACACTGAAAGATCTGTTGACCCTGCAATATTGTTGTCCATTTTTTGTTCAATAACTCCCTCTGCTGGTAGTAACACATTATTGCAAGTAGAGTTGATGGTGTTCTGCATGCAGTAGGACTTGAATGATTCTGACTAGCGTCACACCTGTCTCACTCTTACGTGCCAGAGCAATAAAGAGTTGTAAGTTACTGTAGGTCATCTTAAGTTCATACCAGGCAACATTATATACTGCTTTTAGGTGAATTTACCAGCTTCTTAGTCATTTTGATGATGAAGTTGTGGGGTGAATGAACGTTCTCTGCTCCCTTTGCCACTTCTTTCACAAATTTATAGTGCCCTGCAACGTGCCAACGATGTCCCAATGTAAAACGAAAGCAAAACTGTTTCGCTCATGAAATCATGTTGTGTATCCTGTCAGTCAACACAAAAGTCTTTGAAAATTGTCATAGCTGATTCCTGTTCCTAGTCCTAGGTTTGCAAACAAATTGACGAGAATAAAGGAAATCTTTTTAACTAAAATATCTGCAACTGTAGAGGGAGCTATAAGAAATAAATAGCAGACTTTCTGTATTTCTTAAAATTTGGGTTTAACCCAACCAACCGAAATTGGGCACAACATGAAAGTTTTTTTTTGTCTAACTTTACATTGCTACTGTAGGCCAATAATCTGACTGAGAAATCACCAAATTATCTTTAAAATCATTACATAACTAGCAGCACATGTCGAGCCACCACTGGGACCAAAAAATATTTTTTTGATAGGTGAATTTTTTTAAATCATTTATCTGCAGGGTTTTAGCGATTGTAATCAATCATGAATTAAAGGTTGGTCTTATGACCTCAGAGTATTATTGATACTGTATCACTTGCGCTCTCACCCCCTGGTGACTCCATAAGGCAGCTGATTCTTGCACAGCATTCTATAAGCATGCATCAGCTCAGTGGCTGCCATCTGCTATAACAGTGTAATTAGATTTCCAGTTATAGATGAGGACGGGGCTCCTTGACGCTCCTAGCGGTCAGGCCACTGTGAAGGCGGTGCGAGCGAGCAAGTGAGTGGGCCTGTCGGTGTCGCTGACTGACACGGCCATGCGTGGTTAGCCTCAGCAAAGAGGTTGAGGGCTGTAACCGGTGGCTGACATTTCAGTCGAATGCTGCCGGTATATTTGATCCACGTTGCTCTTGTTCTCTTCTGGTGGCACCCGGCTGTGCTCGGCGCAGACTGGGAAGGTGATGAATTCTGAGCGGCTGGTGGCAGCCAGGCTATTTCAGAGTGGAACCGTGTGCGTAGAGCGCTCTAATGAAGTTTCTGTGGGCGGCGGCAGCTTAAGATTAGGCTGTGATTACAGCGAGGGCGGTGGTAATTATGCTGTTTGTGGTTTGTTTAGTTCACAGTGTTGACTTTGTCAAGGACGTCGCTGTCTACCCCAGTGCTCCTCTCTCAGCTAAGCTTGTGCGATTCCTATCGCACTTGTGTCCTTCCTCAGAGTCATTCTCAACTTAGTCGTGAGGAAAATAATTAACGATGGAAAGTGACAAACACACGTTCCACATGATGACCTCGAACCAAAGTGGCCTGTCTCCACATGCCGCGAATCACAGGACCGGTCGGGCCATGCAGGGTGTGTGCGTGCGTGCGCGTGTGTGTGTGTGTGTGTGTGAGAGAGAGAGCGGGGCGAGAGATTTTATTGTATTTGTGATAGATGCAACAGATGTGTCCTCCTCTAGATCCCCAGCAGAGGGTCCAGTCACATAGGCATGGTTGTGAGTGTGCCCTGTGTGTGAACTGAAAAACACTCACACCACACGTACACACACACACACACGCACAAATACACACATGTGCATACATACCGTGTGACACATGAGTGGGGAGGCCCTCTTTCAGACTGTCCTTGTGTGGCCGGCCTGATGGCAGGTTTGGAATGTGTCTCTCCACAGAACATACACGTGTGCCTGTGTGTAATGATGTGACTGTCAATAGCATGGTGTTTGTGTTTGTGTGTGTGTGTGTGTGTGTCTGTGTCTGTGTGTGCATGTTTTTCCCTCTCTGTGTTTGAGTGTGACAAGCAATAGTGCAGAGCAGAAGTGGGGAGAGGGGTGTGTGTTTGTGTGTGTGCGTCGGAGAGGGATGAGTGTGTGAGGGAGGGAGTGAGTGAGGGAGAGAAAGGGAGGGAGAAAGGATGCTAGAGCCAAATCATTTTCATCCTTTGCACTCCACGGACACAGCAGTGGAGTAGGCAGTGTCTGTCTCTGTCTCTCTCCCTCCTCTACACAGCCCTCCAGCTCAGACAGACGTGACGGCAGGGTGAAGCCTGAGAGTGCACAGCTGCGCACACACACACATACACGCACACACACATTCTGCCAGCTATGGGGAACCGGACCATGAAGAAGGTGGCTCTGCTGCTGGTGAGTCTGTAGTGGGGCAGAGGGACAGCGTGACACAGTGGAGGTGTTTAAGATGGCAGAGTCTGGTTTGTGTGTATGTGTGTGTGTGTGTGTATGCGTGTGTGTGTGATGTATGGGTGTACGTGCACTAGTGTACAAAATGAGAGTGATGTGAGTATGAGGCATTGCTGCCATCATGTCTGTACGATTAACCGACTGATTGGGCATGTTGGAGCCACAGATTCATATTTTCTTGCTTGTCTAGAAGATGACCAAACGCTGGAGTCATCAGCCAGACAGGGAAATATCTCTGAACTCTTGGGGTAGAGGAAGTCTCTGAACTTCTATGTTATGCGGAAAACCTTTACTGTTAATCTCCTGTAAACAACCATTCATAGTTTAGTTGGCACCCTCTGTCCCCTCACATGCGGGCACGGTTTAGTAATACAGGTGAAGAGGAGTATGTTGTAACTAATCACGGCACATAGCATAGGCAATGGTTCATGTTTGGGCAAGTGTCTTGGTTTGCTGAGGCATAGCTTGAGGAGGAGATGACTGGTCCTCTCATTTGAAGAACTCATTTGAAGTGATAAAATGGCTGGGAACTGTTTTCTGTGTGCTACTCTGTACATATTTCTGATATTTCTCTTGTCATATTCTGGGCTGTAGCTGAGGGAGGTGGTTAAATAATCTGCCTCAGGAGGGTCTTGCTCAGTCTGTGAGCTAATTAATGGCACAGGCATGTTGGGTTTTTAGCTCATTCTTGATGTCTGAAGCTCCGCATAACGATTTACTCGTGACTTGATGACTGATGAAAGCAGTCAAAGCTAAAACTGTTGGTCCTGTCCATGGATTGTGGTTAATAATTTGACTTCTGCCACTTTAACTTGTACAAGACTTCACATCTCTGCCATAGTAGCAGCCTCTTCGCATCTTGGCAGCAAAAATATTTGAGATGAGGTCACCTTATTTGCCACAGTGAAAGAATAACTGGGTCACTAACTTATTGTAAACACTCAAACTTTTTTCCCCCTGAAAAACTAGAAAACATTTTTCTTCATTTGTGGAATAAAGGGAATAAAAATAGATAGTTTCCCTTGTCACAATAATCAGACATTTGGCTGAAATTATTTCCTGGCCTGTAAAGCTGCAGTGTTTGTGTTCATGTCCAAATTAATGGTTCTTCACCATCCAGTCACATTTTTTTTTCCACAATACTATGGCACTGCTGTTGCTAACGCTGTCACTGATATTTCTTAGCCATCGGCACTGGCACTGTTTTTACATACAGTCTATGCATGGCACACATGCTACCCATTGAAGAGTCCTGTTGAAGAATCCTTTGCCAGTATCACCACATTATCATGTGTCACCAGCAGAAGCTGCACTGTAGGCAGTTCTTGGTATGGTCCACCAAGTTGTCTGTTCCATGTTGAGGTGGTGAGATTTCAGTGTTCTGTGTCCAACGATACCTGTTGGTGCCACTGCCGTCTGAAAGAGAAGCTTCTGTTGGTTGGAACTAGGCATCAGAAAATGGATAAAGGCTGGCTCAAAGTATTAGCTTTTGAAATTATATGTTGGGATTTTGGGAAATACTTCCATGCAAAATTTGCATGAAAGAACTGGAGGCAAATTCTCTCGACAGAAAATACACATTTTGCAAGTAGCTTCAACTGTGAAACCTCTAGCAATCTCACTTCTGAAGAAACCACTCTAAATAGTTAATCCATCACTGTAAGTTTTAGAGGTTTCTAGCAGCACTTTTTCCTATCCTTTGAACAAACCATAACATACTTATTCAATCCTTGAGCTTCACAAAGGTAAATGGTTTACTGAGTGAACATGAACCATTTGCAGTCTTGCACTGCATGTTTGTGACATGAGCTGGCCTCTCCATATTGATAATTCAAATTTTCTGGTTTCATCATGGTCGTGTGTGTGTGAAATGCACCGTGAAGCCATCCTATTGTTGCTGATGTGCAGTTCACATAAATCTGCTATCTGGGGTTCCAACTAGTCAAATAGTTGACTGTTAACATCACTAGTTGGTGATTGGCTGAAAGCTGGCCACATACAGTATTTGCTTTCTGTGACCCTGCCACACCCTGTCAAAGAATACCTTTGAAAACATGTGTTACGGCTTAGGGATGCCACTGACTAGACCTTTGTGTGTGTGTGTGTGTGTGCGCGCGCGTTCGTGTGTGCGTTCGTGTGTGCGTTCGTGTGTGCGTTCGAGTGTGTGTGTGTGTGCCCGTGCGCGTTCGTGTGTGTGTTCATGTGTGTGTTCGTGTTCAGTTAGGCTATGCCCTTTAGCAGCCATAATCTGGCAGACAATGGGGGGACACATTTAGCTGCTTTGAAGAGGGGGACAAATGTGTTGGGTGTTCAGCAGCACAGCACTGCACACCTCTGATGAGGCTCTCTGGCCTCTCTGACATGCCAGTGCATGTGTGAGGCTCTGTGAGCAGGGCCGCATATCTCTTTGTATCTGAGCGCTTGAATGGCTAGCCAACAGAATAGGGTCCATACATTGTGTTTGTGTGTGTTACGTGTGTGCCGGCCACATTGTTCAGGTCCATTTTTGACCTGGAGCGGCTCCAGACAATGTGCCGACACATCAATGCCAAGGCCTTCCGGCCACGGGATGCCAGGTTTGATGCTTTGCAGGATCTTTTTATAGGCCAAGCAGGCTGCTACACCTGTGACTAGAAGGGGGTCTTGCAACCTGCAGCCGGACTGACGGTTAGTGGACTTAAAGGTTCTATCGAGTGTGGTGTTTGTTTTGTTTTTTTGTTTTTTTGTTTTTGAAAAATAGAAAAAGGTGAAGAAATTGGATCAGTCCTCGGGGCATTTTGCCTTTGACCTGACTTTCTCTGGCAGGTTTAGGTCAAATTAATGAAACGGTATTCATTGAAACAGTGAAGCAGTTTTTATTCTGGAACACTGCTCAAGGTTACTGGGATGCTGAAATGTTTTTTGATGAGAAGCTGCAATCTTCAGCTGTCCTTAGAGAGCAGCATTATCTCTGAAGAAATGAGGCTTTATCAGGCTTATGGGTGCAAATAAACAAGCTTCAGTCCCTCTCTCCTTCTATCTGTACACCACACACAAGCTAGCTAAAGTGGAGTGTGCAAGCTGCTTTGCGATAGAAGTGAAAGATTTATTGATGAGCGCGCCATTTCCAAATTAGAAGATTAATTAGCTGTCTCTTTTGAGTGTTTCTATCAGGGTCACTGTATTTCTGTTTGCTTTTTATAAGTTTGTTTTGGCAGTTTTACTTAATCATGAATATTCAGCGTCTCTCCTAATAAATCTAGAAGTCCTTCATGTTTGGATTTTGTGGCATCAATGAAGGGTTAGGCCTTGGAGGCATACTGAGTCACAATAGGTTGTAACCAAATGAAAAACTATTTCATATTAAGACCTAAGTGTGGATATTGTCTTTTGAGTATTGTCTGTTGTCTACAGTAGTTTATTCATTTGGTTACAACCTATTGTGACTGCATGTACTGTTGGTCAGCCTATATTTTCTGCTTCTTCAACATCAAAGGTAGCACACACCCTATGCAAGTGGAGGCCATTAGTCTTGTTGTCTGGTTTGTTTTGTTTTGCTTGCCTTTCCATCAGTGCATAATTGAGACATGGCAGGCTCGCTGTGAGAGCTTCATGGTCAATCGTTGTGTCTAATCAGCCACTGATGCACTGAGAAGCAGGAAGCATTGTGCCCCCCGGGCCTGCAGGAAGAGGAAGTAGCTGTCCTGGATTTTGGCACCGTGGGTGAGAGGAGGATGCAGTGCGGGTGCAGCGAGAGCACTAATCCCAGTTTCCTGTTGATCACAGAACGGGCATTAGCTTTAATGAGACACACACGGCTATCCTCACTCTCCTCCCTCATGGCGGAGCAGCAGAGCCAAGGAAACAAACACCTGTCTGCCTCTCCTTCTTGTGGACTGCCTTCGTGTCGCTGCTCCACTGTCGGAGCTCTCGCCTGCTGATAAGCAGCGCTCATTAGCAGCCGAATTAGCTGCCCGCATGGATCAGAGTCATTTGATCGCTAAGTGGCTTAAAGGCAGCGATAACATGTAGTATTAAAGAAGAGAGTATGATTCTCCTCCCACCCCACATCCTTCGCCCCTTTGAACGGGACCTCCTGCTGAGGTTGGCTGATTGTCGCTCCACAGCACAAAAGGGGCCGCTTTGCCTTTGATTTGTTGCCATGACCTCCTTTCCAGGCTCCAGCACGCAATGTGCAGTCTCTGCGAGGCCAGTGCCTACAAAGACCCTCATTGCCGTGGACGACTACTTTTTCTATTACTGCTGAGGGCCTGTGAGTGGCCCACTCAGTGTGCCCTTATGCTGGTGACCTCCCTCTGTTCACGGTGTTCACGGGTGTACTTCCCTGGTGTGGTGAGCGAAAGCAGGCCCCTTCAGCATCTCCTGCACATCTGCTGTATAGGCGGCATGCAGCATCACTTCACAAGTTGCGGGATAAATCTTTCATCATGGCTTAATTAAGAATGCCCTTTCTGTGGTGGTGCCGCTCCCCCAGAGCCCCAAGGCCAGGCTTCAACATGGAGTCCCTTGCCACGGCCAACTCCCTAGCCCAGCTGGTAGTCTGCAGCTTGGGTTGCTTAGGCTTCTTAATATGAGAGAGAAAATGCTGCTTCTGAGAGAGGATGTGACTCTACTGTATACAGAGGCTGAAGTCAAAAGCGTGTTTTACTTGCTCATGTTAAACTGAGGGACTAGTGTTCATCCTTGATTGCCACATGCTGGATTCAGGTTTCCACAGTGAGTTGGGAAACACTGTTAAGGGAACAGCTGCTGTGGACTTATGTATTAGTTTTCTGCGATCAGCCGCAGCACTCAAGACTTCTCCGGCTGTCCTTGGAATTCCACCGTAAGTGCTCAAAGTGGGCCGTAGGGGAATGTCTTTGGCATCCTTGTACTTCAAGTATGGACACAGAATTTACAGCACTTACCCTTAACCTTAACCCAGTGTGAATAGATTGGATGTCCAATATTCTCCCACTGACTCCACTCAATGCTGTATAAAAGCATTGCTGACGGTCAAAGTTAACATAGCCAGGATGTAGGTTTTGCTAATTGAAAGTATGCTACAGTATGTTGTGTCTGATACTGATATGAATTCCATTGCAGGGCTGTACAGTGTGAGCGTTTTACTCACATATGCGCCTAAAAATAGATTGTGTGAGTAGAAAAAATAAAAAGGGCGCACGCGTGCGAGTACGGATTTCAACTCTTTCATTCGTAAATTGTGTTTATTAGTTCTTAACTATCTGGCATAAGCTATTTGTAAATTTTCTTGATTTGGTCTCATTTTAAAGCCAACAAAAGTAACACATTTACTCATCTGACAAGGTGTCTCCCCCCAATTGGTTTAGCCCAATTCATCGTCTTTCTCCCCACCTGGCATCGGTATTGCTATCGGTAGTTTTGGACAAATGCAAGCTGGTCTGAAACAGTGTTGGGAAGGAGAATGAAAGGCGTGCTTAAGGTTAAAGACCAACCAACTATTAGGCCAGTGTTTGTCAATGTCTAATAAAAGGAGATGATAAGCACCAAAATGAAGGAATTATTTGAATCATTAAGTTGGCTGGTGATTCTTTGCCTAACTGAAAGTAGCCGTTTGATAGTGTGCTAGGCTATGAGGTAAAGCAGGGGGAGGATGCAACAACATAACAGGGCTGTACACTTGGCTTTTTTAATCCTAAATAAAAAAGTTTAGGAGCACAGAAAAATTTTAGGAGCACTATGAAATTTCTGAAATAATAAAATTTTATTAATGCTCACGTACACACACTGACGTAACTTCATGCTGACCGTAAGTGGGTCAAGATCTCGGTCTATATAAATAAATAAATAAATACCAGAGGACCACTGGCATTTTTGCTTGTCGGTTCTACTATTGTTTTGCATGGTATTTCCCAGATAGTGAAAATATCATGGTGAAATGTAGGTGGACCGCGGGAGAACCAACAAGTAGAATGCCAGCACCATGCTCTCAGTGGGCACACTATAACTCTACAGTATAGTTTGAGTATGCCATTAAATGCCATCAGTGTGAATAAGAAACAGCACATGAACAAGATGACATGTAGGCCCTAGTACTTGTTAGAGATACTTTTGCAAGCAATTGTAGCCTAGTATTTGAGATGCATGCACAACAAACGAAAAAAAGATGCAAGAACAGTGGATAATGCCATGTCTCACATGAGGTGGTGTGATGGTCTGCTTTGGAAGTGATCATCTCTAAAATGTCTCATTAATTTATGTTTTGTTGCGTTTTCTGTGCTGTCTTGATCCATGTGCCACTCTTTCTGATCTGGTTCTCATTCCAGACCCATGAATATCCAAAATGTGTGTTTTTTTTTTGTTGTTTTTTTTTAACATAGGCCTTAAAGGTTTGTGGCCAAAAACAATCTGCAATCACATTTAAAATACTACAGAGCACAGTATCCTTTCCTCCTCCCAAACAAGATTTTGCCAGCTAGGTTACCAAAATCAGATAGTTGGAAGGTGGCACAACAGGGCAAAATACATAATATACACATAGTAAATACAAGTTGAGGGCTGCAAATTAACTTTTGTAATGGAAATATTCAGGCTGGATTACTGTTGTCAGTGTGTTCAGTGTGTAGTGCAATGCCTAGGCTAAGAAATAGGCTAAACTTTGAAATTAAAAATAAATTAACATGTTAATCACAATTTGATTGATTAACAAAAAATAGATTAAAGGAACCGTATGTTAGAAATAAATGTAAATGAATCATAAAATGGCCCTGATATATCACGAGATATTAAGGAATCATAATAATTTCAAATACTTTAATCACTGACATCAGTAATCCAGCCTGAATATTGCCATTACAAAAGTGAATTTGCAGCCCTCAACTTGTGTTTACGTTGTCATTATGTGTTTACTATGTGTATATTATGTATTTTGGCCTGTTGCGCCACCCTCCATCTATCTGATTCTCATCTCATTTGGGGATTCTTCGGCAGTGTTGCAGCAAAGTGATGAAAGACATTAATTTAAGGTTTAACAATGAATTCAACCACAGAGATTGATCAGCAAGGCCTTTATGCATTACTTTTCCATTAAATTGCATAAAAAGGATACTTGATTTTTTTTTTATTATTAAAATTCAAGCCATTTCTATGATGTATTCAAGAAATAAAACTATTCTACACTCTGATGTTGATGCACGTCAGGCCCTGTCAGTGGGTTTTGCTCTGTTAAACATAGTGATGTTGTAGGCTTGAGCGTCTCTTCATGCGCGTCAGGCGCTGTCAATGGGTGGAAGCCTTTGGATTTGTAAAGCTCACTCTGGAAGGAATGGGAGGTCCTTAAAGCATTTCCTCTCAGTGTTGATTATTTTGTTGTTCCATTTTCATGCATAGCATGACACTGCATGAGATCCCATTAGGGGTTCTTATTTCTGTATACGTGTTTCTATTTGTGTAAGTGTTGTCCATTTATAAATAAACTCTTGGGCTGAAAGGCACCTCATTAAAATTGAATGAGGATGCTGCCACTGGTGTTTGCCTGTAGTGTAGGAGACCAGTTTGGGGCAAGGCCTGTGGCACTGTCAGATATGATTCACTTAGTGCTAACTGTGGATTGCAGTAAACTGCCCTCAATGAGCAAGGTATGACTGTCAAGATTTACTTTTTTTTTCCTTACTTTATTTTACTTTATTACTCATTAACATCCAAGCATCTCATTCAGTAAGTTAGATTCCCAGTATCATTTTTATAAGACGGTGTAAGTTTGAACACATCTTGGAAAACTTGGAATTTCATCGATTTTCAGTTATGGAAAAGGCCTGAAAAATTCTTAAAATGATCAAATGCCCTCACAATAGTCATTGTTCTAGAAGAATTTCTTTACCTTCCTGAATGCGTACCATTCTCTCTCATATTTTCAGCTGCTCATAACTAAACTATGGTGAACTATATGGATAGTTGTGCGGTGGTTTAAGAGTGGGTTGAGAGCTTGAGGTGTGTGTGTGTGTGTGTGTGTGTGTGTGTGTGTGTGTGTGTGTAAAATATGCATGGTTGTTAGTAAGTATGCGAACACTGAGCAACAGTGTGTCACGCATAAGCTGAGTCAGAGTCCTTCTGCACACACCTGTGAAAGGTGATATTTGCAATGCTATGCCAAAATAGTGCTGTCACCAGATGGAGCAGGCAAACACACACACACACAGCCTGACACATTGTCATTATGCTGCCGTTTGCCCCCTCCCACACAGTCATTCCCACACACACACGTACACAATCACTCATCTGCCCATTCGTGCGTAAATGTACCACACCCTTGCTGTTCGGGGATGCGATTAGACACTCTCTCGCTCACCCAAACATGTGCTCAGAAAGCGGAAAGCCCATCGTTGTTATGCAGCAGTGGCAGGTGTGCTCCCTGGCCACCGACGCATCGCTGCTCTGGCAACACCGTGACGCTGGTGTGCCCTGAGCCGGCCGCACTTTTCCGGCGCCAGCGGCGTAACATCGCCTCTGCTGCAGGGGAGTGACGAGTGGGTCGTGCCACCTTCCTCTGCCTACATGCACACCGCCAGTCTGCCAAGCATTGCTCACGCTCTCCTTCAACGACTCTCTTGGAAGGAACACCCGTGTACGTACACGCAGCTGTTGCTATGCAACCTTGTGACTGTCGCAGAGACATGATGAAGAGAATAGGGGGAGGAAGTACTAAGAATGAGGTGAAGTGGAAAATGAATGCTGAAAATGAAGTGAGTCCTGGACATCACTCAACATCCTCAGCTGGAACAAAAATATGGGATTTGGGGGGGTATTTGATCTGGGGTATTTTTCCTTTGTTTCAGCTGAACAGTATGTGTTGCTCAGAATTCAGTATCCAGACACAATTGATAATAACTAAGGAGCAGGATGCCTACTGCCGACTACAAAAAAGTTTTGTATGTATCCACTGGAGGGCACTAGAGACCCAACAGGTTTAGTTTGTCCCTTGATATCCTCCTCATCCACCTCATCTGGATTGAGCCCTCTTCCTCCCAACCTGTCTGCCTCCTCCATGATTCTCTCAATCTTGCTGTTCCTCTGTCAGTTAGTGCAGACATGAAGTTCAGGATCCATAGAAATGGAGGATCAGCTGCTGCCGCTGCAGCTGCTCCTTCCACCCAGAAGCTCAATCCCAGGCTTCCTCTTTAACAAGTCATTTCCCATCTGTTGCTGGGCCTCTGCCAGTCTGGACGCAGAGGTGGCCAAAATGTGCCAGACCACAGGGCTGGTGAGATGGCATGCAGGATGCCCCCTGAAGTCACAGAGGTCTTTCTTGAAGTCTGCATGGCACACATGTCTCTGCGTTCTTCCTTTGCCTTTGGTTGCTCATGTATGAGGGTTATATTTAGAATGCAGGGAATTCCTCACTGTCCGTTGCATCTGTCTGCATTTCAGTAATGGGCTGCATTGGGTCGCATTATTGTAGATGACCAGGATTAGGCTGGCACATGTCTGCCTTGCCCCTATTGTCTGCTACAGACTCTCTGGCGTTGTGTGTGCAAGTGTGTGCTGGTGTAAGCATTAGAGCAATTATTGGATGGAGCCAGAGCTGTGCATTTTTAAGTCTCGCCCCACCCAGGCATCTTTATGTTCGACTGTCCAACTTTCCGCAGTGGAAGAATGCAGCAAACAAATAACAGCTACTCATTTTTCTCTTGCGTCAGTAATGTTCAAGCCCCAAGAAAACCTTATGGAGGAATATTTCTCCCCTAAGCGACCCCAACATAAAAGATTCATTGCCACTTGAAATTTTAATCTCCCTCACTCTGGTTGCACTTGCAAATGAGTTGTCTGTAGTGCTCTGTGTTGTGTGTGTCTGTGGAGATGAGTGGGTGTGTGTGCTAATGCGTCTCTTCTTTGGGGGAA
>JASCQY010000080.1:3230906-3254013 GCA_030264315.1 Sardinella tawilis | reverse complement strand
GTCTGTAGTGCTCTGTGTTGTGTGTGTCTGTGGAGATGAGTGGGTGTGTGTGCTAATGCGTCTCTTCTTTGGGGGAAATATGTGGCTATCGGCACTAGTGTGTGTGTGTGTGTGTTTGAGATCGTGAGGAAAATGTATGAAGAAAATATTAGAAATGCTGCTTAATGTTAAAATGGAACTAGCCTAATTCTAAAAAAGTTTAATCTAGTTTTTAATTGAAGAATTGCACCTTTTCCCTTATATTGGCAATATCAGCATTCATAAGGGAGCAGTTGGCCATCAAACTAAAATGTTTTTCTTTACTGTGATAAGGATCAACATCAACAAATTCCAGGCTACATGTGTGCTTGTTTATTCTGGTGACGGTAAAGAAACGTGGTAGGCTACTGCGAAGGTAGCTAGCCTACTTTGCTGGCCTAATTCCTTCACTTACTCAGTATTGAATAGGTTTCTTTCCTAATTAAAGTCATTCTGTCAGCCAGTAGTTCCATATGAGTTGCTTTTGAGCTATAGGCAGAGCAGAGTACAGTAGCCCGTAGTGGAGTCAGAAGGACAGAGGCCCAGTCACTCACTCAGACAGGGAGGTGTAGTGGAGGACGGAGTTTGTTGTAAACAACATCAAACTGTGTGTGTGGTCTGGCCCTGGGTTAAAGTTCCACAGCAATCCATCAGAGTTTGGTCTTCGCAGGCTTAAATGTTGCATGCAGTGTGTGTGTGTGTGAGTGTGTGTGTCCTGTTGTCCTAGCAATTGGCAGAACATCTCCAGATGTGTATATGAACGCAATTGCATTGCCTTGGCTACAGTTTTATAGGTTTGCGTGTCTTTGTAGTGAACTTGGAGAGCTGATTAGGTTGGTGTTACAGGAAGTGGAATGTGTTTGGTGATATGTGAGTGGCAGTGGCTTTTAACCTTTAGTCATCAGGACTCATGCTGCTTATAACATACTTCCCTAACTCCCTGGGAGAAGCTGTTAGTTGCCAGTAGAAAGTGTGTGTGTGATCGTGCATCATAGTCCATATCCCAGGAATGTTGTGGTCTCCTCTGTGTTGCTCAATTTCATATTCCGCCAGAAAGTTATCTGAATTCCAATTACTTTTATCATGGTGGATTTGTCTTTTTGGCACCCTCTCAAAATCGATCTGTTGGCTTGTGTTGCGGAATTGCCATTTTGACATCCTCGTGTTACTGTGCATTTCAGAGTCAGATCACTGGTGATACGGTGTGTACTTGTTGGAAAAGAAGTCTTTAGAAAGAGTCTGGCAAGCAGGGGAAGAGTTTCCTACAGTCATAAGGCTTTGGAGTGCATTCCATGGGACCCCAGGTTAAATCCCCAGGATTTCTTGCATTCCCTTCAATTAACCAGGACTGATCATGTTATCAGACTGGAGCTCAGCTATGCATGTCCAGCACATAGTTCTGTGTCCAGGGATCAGTGAAAAAGCTGATGGGGACCTTCCGGAAAGATCGGTTACCTCTGGCTGTCCGTGATGAACACTAAATTGAATGAGCCTATTAGAGTTGCTTCTCTACAATCATTGTCTGATAATATTGAGAAATTTTGATTGCTCTGTTTTGTTGCTTTTGTAATTTCTGTCATTGTTCTTTCTAAATTACGTTCTGCTAAATAGTAGGAACTGTCTTAAACGTAGGAATGTACCATGAAATTGTGTTAACTACTGTTACCGCGCTTGTGAAATGACTGCTCTATTATCACCCATAAACAAATTAGAAGCTTTCACACTCTTCTGACTTCCCTCCAGAACTTGCTGATTGGCTGTTCTTGAGGGTTATGAAAGTAACACTTGAGTTTCATTTGAGACCATCAGGTTTGCTAGCTGCCTGATTACAAATCCTGTTTTTAACCAGTCAAGTTTGCAGTGATCATCTTCTAGCATTGCGGCTCATCTTACACGTCATCTAGATACTTAAGTGCATTTGTTTTTGATTGAAACGCTTTTCTGCTATGTCGAAGTAGCCTAGTAGTGGTGTAAAGACAACAAACTCCCAACACATTCTAATGACGTACCTTCATTTCAGTGTTGAACTGGAGCTCAAGACAGACTGGAATTTCACAGTACACGTGGACTACTTCCATAGCGTTCAAGACCTTTCTCTCTTGCCCCCTCTCTCTCTCCGTCTCTTTCTCTCTGTCTCGCTTTCACTCTCTCTGGCTGGCTCACTAGCTATTTGCTACCTCTATATTAAGACGGTCCATGCTCAGCATGTTTGTCCCATAGACGCAAGCACCCGACGCACAACCTGGGAGTGGGAGAGCAGCAGTGGCCCCGATGGGATGGGGCGGAGGAGGGTGTGAGGTGTGAAAGAGAGCCTATCCATCCAGACACATGGTCAAAGGCAGCCTTGTTCAGGCAGCCCTGTTATGCATTCTGACACCTGTCCCTAGAGTGACTGGCCTAGCCCTAAATAAACCCATGGTTGGCTCTTAGATGGAGGGCATGACAGGAATGCTATGGAAGTCTAAGTGCAGGTTCACTTACTTGTTGGTTTGACAATATTGTCAGTTGTCGGAGAATCAAATACCACTTTTATTTGCTTGCTAGGGTTATTGTGGCCTGGTGGGAATTTCTAGTGGCCTTGCAGGATCTGGTCATAACCTGGGTAGTTGAGCTGAGGGCTCTGTGTGCCAGAGGAAGCTGCAGGGTGACATGTGCATCCACATTCCTCCTGTTTTGAGCTGGGTCCATGTGTGACTCTGCACAGGGGACAGAGGGGACTACCACCTCCACCGCCACCCCGCCCCTCCAGGCGTGGTGCGGCAGCAGCTGTTTAGCCTGGCAGACGCGGCGGTGACATCACGGCCCTGGATATTTTAAAGGGGCCAGCATGGCTGGGGAGGTTGGCTTGCATTGGACCGGCAAAGCAGAACAACACAGAGAGCTGCCATCTACAACTCCGAGAACAACCCCCTTACAACTCTTACTGAAAACAAGTGGTTTAGTGCTTCCGCACTCTGAACTCCTCCAAGTTATTCTCTGGGATATGACCTACTAGCTTTGTGCTGGCAATGCTCCGGCATTGCCCTATCCCCCACTTTGCGTCCAGTAGCACTCGGAGGAAGATGCCCAAAGCCTCTGGCAAAGAGAAAGCCCCCCAGGCACCCTCACAAGCTCTGGACCTGGGCGACCCATTGGAGGTGACCAAAGAACCCCTGCCTCCACAGAAGGTTCTCAAGATCTTTAGAATCAACATAATCACCCATGGGCTCCCTTTCTGTCGCAGACAGGTGAGTCTTGACCTTGGGATGCATGGTGACTCTTTTGGTGTGAGACGGGCAACCGTTTAGTTTATGTTTCGCTAAATCGCTAGCCTAGCATATCATTGAAATATCATGTCTATCTTGCAGAAATTCTTTGTCATACCCTTTGATGGTAATCACATACTTTTAATTGTTTTTTTTCTGTGAGTTGGGGGATAATTTGTTTAATTTCAGCAACTCATTGGCTTAGTCAACAGTGACGTAAATTTGGGGGGGGAAAAGTCAAGGTAGGTTAAGAGGAGGTGGTGTTATTCATTTTGTACACATTGTAGTAGCGTAGATGAGGTTATAAGCTACCAATCATTTTCATTCTCAAGTTCTGCAACACACCTGTGTTTGTCCAGTGGCTGAGCAAACTTCAATATCTTTGTAAGAGAGAATTTATAGTCTTATTTCTGAAGTGTTTAGCTTATCCGGTATCAATATTACCCATGTAGGAGTGTTTGTGTGTTCTGTGGAGTGGCTGTGTGACTGGTATTTACCAGCTGAACTGAAAATTAAACATGTTTCGACATGTTTTGAGCCAAGCAACTGTGTGTATTTATTGGCTTTCATTTCATTTTGAAAATGTTTTTTTTTACACTTTATTTTGCTTCATTGCAAATTTTCCTCGATGACGAGAAGAACACTGTGGACCTGCGTAGATATCTCTCTGCAACGTGCACAGTTAAGCTTCACTTTGCAGGGTTAAGAGATACAGATTGTCTGCGCATGCGTTTGTGGCCCAGACTTCCCAGTGCGGCCTCTAAGACCCCATCCCGTGACCTTAAAAAGGCTACATGCAAACTCCCTATTTATAGTGCCTGCATAGAGAAAGGCACATAGCGAAATGCATTGATCAGAACAGGAAATAGGCGTCATGCTGTCCTCTGGTCCCATCCTAGCTGTTCGAGAATTTACGAAAGTGGGTGTGGTTGAAACAAGAATTGTTGGAAAGAAGCGTCTCTGATGAGTGTCAAGCTAACTGATGTTAGCATTTCATGTGGGACGTGAATGCAATGTTACACCTCGACAACTGGTCCAAGGCTTATGGTGCTACCAGCATCCTGAACCGGGGCTATAATAAGCTGTTAAATGTTTTGGAAAAAACAGGGTGTTGTTCAATGTCAAGCGATTTGGTGTATCATGGCAAGTGGCCTGAGTGAAGTAATTGCAGGAATCATTTTCCATTTCGAGAAATTATTCTGGTAGCCTACTAGGGACACTGTTTCCCTGAGTGAGTGCTTTATATAGTTCTGCGCATTGCACCAACAACTGCAAAAGGTGTGTGATGGGTCTGACACTCCAGCGCAAGAGAACATTTAGGCCTTTCCAAATAGAATGAAGGGACCCTGTTAATTGTACAGTATATAGTCCCATAAGGAGAGGATGTGTTGAATCCCCTCTTAATGCCGATTGTTGCTTCTATCTATCCACCATATTTATGCCTTAATGTCCTTAATGTAGTAATATCCACCCACCCCTCACCTCCGCCATGTGTTACCTAAAGCCGATATGTTTTTGCTGCCATTTGTCGGTTTGGTTGTTGGTTGTGTTTTGTTTGTGTACAAGATGGCTCAACTCAAAAAGTAATGGATGGATTTAGATATTGCCTTGGCGGAGGTCTGCACTCTCCTCATGCGTCTTGTTTTTTATTTCTTTCTAATTATTTAAATGTTTATTAATTTATATTTTAATTTCGCTTGTTGTCATTCTTACATCGATAGGCATTCTCTATTTTACGTAAGTCATATTATCATCTATGGTGCATGCGTCATAGTATGTGGTATGGAAAGAAAGAAAAGTGGGCAATGAACGGAAAACTGTATGGTGACCACTTGTGTGGAAGTGGGGCATCTGCATCCTTTGCCAGGGCTTCTAAACTACTCAGGGAATAGCAGCTGGACAGCTGACATCAGAATCATAATTCAGTCTTCATTACGGCATTTATACCTCCATCAGTGGGCTGAAAGGTGCTACTTTGTGAGCAAATTAAATTTAATGGCAGTATTCTGAGTGAGTGTTAGGGGAAATTGCTGCAAAGGACCAGTAAATAATTTCAAGATTGCCTTTCTTTTTGCAATTTTAATATGCTTTGGTGGAAAAACAATCAGATCACAGTTGAAATATTTTCTGCTTGATTTATTGACAGTGTGATATAAAGCCTTTGTATCAAGCCAAGTTTTGGAGAAAAACAGTCCTACTGACCTATTGACTGACCTATTGACAGGTGGTGTATTGTCAGTGTACTTTTTCATTCCTTCATTATTCTGTTTTGGAAGGGAAATGGAAAATGGGGGGAAAAAGTGATGTACAGACTTTTCAAAATTCTCTTGTCAGTATTTTATGGATGAAAAAGAAAATATTAACACAATGAGTTAAGGGGGGGGAAAATAATAAAAAGAAAATGTCATTCCTGCTTTTTGATTGATTTGAATATATGGCAGGTTGTGAAGCGCTTTTCATATTATGGATCATCTGAATTACCTTTCTGAAATATCAACCTACACAATCATAAAATGAAACATTGCTTTAGACAGAGGTTCCATGTTTTATGAACATTGACCATTTTAAAACCTCTGTATTTGTCTGACCAGATTTACACCGCACTTTGATGGCAGTGCTGTCAACTGTGCCATTAATGGGTGTGCTTGGGTAAGAGTAAAGTATAGGTCTGCATTTGTGTTATAAAGTTATAAAGTATTTTTGTAAAGGCCATCCGGAGACCTTTCCTTCATCACTGCGTCTAGCTAAATACATGGCTCAGTCTGTCTGTTATTTTCTCACTCAGCTGTCTGTGGAGCTTAGCGAGGTAGAATCAGGATGAACGGCGTGTAGGCGATGGTATTACTTTAGATCATACAGTAGATGGATAGATGTATACAACAAATAATGTAAAATTGAAATAATAATCTAAAACCTAAAAATCTAAAATTGTATAATATTGCTTTAGCTGCAACAGTAATAGCCTATGTTGAGAAAATTAAATAAAGCGTGAATAAAATCTGTCAGAGGAAAAATCAAGCTCGCCCCCTCTCTGAAATTTGATCTTACTTCCAAAAATAGAATAATGAATGAACGCAAACGTACATGGACTGTGTACATTCAGAGCCTCTGTCTGTAGTAGAATAACATCCTTTTAGAATGTGAATAATGATCAATAGCTTGTTTGTGTGGCTAGTTCCACAAACAAAAGAAATCCATTTATCACAGTTTTGGTTTGATAAAATAATATTGATTGATATCAAATAAACATTAATAGTATTTTCTTTGCTAGTTATTCTATTCTCTCTGGAGATATCAGGCAAGTATCAAAGAATGTGATTGCTTTGCGCACACCTCTGCAACAGTGTTTTTCCTAATCACTTAAGCTCACACCTTTCGTCAGGGATGCATTTGTGAGGACTATCGTCTGCAAATGTCTTTGTGATGGTTCCTTTGTTCTCAACATTCTCATTTGATTTGTCTTTGTTGTTCTCCTATTTTGGCATGTTGACTTGTTGAGGAGATCAGAAACTGCAGAAATACCCTCACGTCTCTACCCTAGCTATGAAACAAATTGTGCCTAGCGGTTCTCTGTGTAAGACGTGCATGGCTATGACTTTCCTTGTAGGGCTTCCATGAAAGCCTCTCACAACTCCAACAGAAGCAGCTGGCACCAGTGAATGAAATAGCTGAGATTTCTCTTGGGTCTTAGTGGGCCAGTAGGACTGTGGTCCACACAGGCGTTGCTCAGCAAGGTCATTCCTCACAGTCCATTGAGCTTACTGGAGACATTTTTGTCATTTCTCTCACAGAACGCGCACACTTGTAGTTTTCTTTGAAGATGTTATGACTTATTTGGTCATTGACAGTGTACTTCAAGATACTCCAAATAGTGATGACAGGCTTATGTTTTGAATAACCTGAGCGTTGTTTTTATTTTACACACACACAAAAAAAACAGAACTTGCAATAATGTCCAACTTCTGAATGTTAAGTTTAAATATGCTCAGTTTTATGATTATAAAGAGCATAGCATGGATTCCCAATTAAAAGGTGCCAACAGGTCTTGCTCAATTCCCATGCCTGAGCTACCATCCAGCTGTTGCTGAGATGGTTATCGGGCACTGTAGCTCTCACAGCGGGCTACTTGAGAGCTGATATTGGTTTCCGTTCCCACCCCCACCCTTTCGTGTAATTTGGGTAAAGTGATCTGGACCTGCCCATCGCAGCTATGCCTCACTCCTGCCCACTGGAGCATGTGCCAGTTGCTGTCCATGCGTAATTTTGTCTGAGGTGTTCATGTGAAGGAGCACTTGTTCAGCCATATTATTTTAAAAAGCACAGATTTGAACACAAACAGAATCTTTTATTATTTGTGAAATGCTGTTCAGAATTATTTGTGAAATGCCACCACATCCATGGTCATATTGCTAGGGGTGCAGGTTGGTGGAGACTGCAACCAAGTTAATATGTCGTCCTGAGAGTGAGCGACACTCTCCTACCCTACACCTTGTGCCCATTTCTAGGAGGTTTAGACAAAACCTAGCACACTATTTTTAACTTCCCTCACTGCTCTCCAACTGGCCTGTGGAAGGCACCCACAGCCTCAGTCTCCGGAATCGCCTGTTTGTGTTTTGCGGTGAAGTAAACAATGTGCTATAATTACCTTCTGCCTTTGATGGTGTGAGGCATTAGGTTCAAAGGAAAGCCAACGCTACTATCTGACATTGAGACCCATGTTGGGGGCTAAGAGACTTTTCTTTGTAATGTACAACTGGTGGATAAAAATGTATTACTGTATGTTTACCGACCTGCTGTGGTCTGTTCAGCTAACCTCACTGAAATCTTCTCTCCATCTATTTTGAATACATTTTTTTCTTAACTCCATCAGGAAAGCAATTTCTTTCCTTCTGTAAGGTTTTGCCCTTGCCTTAGTAAACAAAGTTTGGCTGTAGATAAGCATGCTCTATTTGGGCAGTGGTTCCTGTTAATATATTGATTAGATTTTTTGTTGCCATATATTCACTGTACTTTTTCTTTAGCCCAGCATTTTTTGTTCTCTGAGGTGGCAGTGCTCCTGGGTTTCAGTGCGGCTTATTTTTCTTTATCCTCTCTGTTGAGACCAGTATGCACGGTATGTTTTTCTCTCTACTAAATGGCTGGGCAACCTTGAAAGCCGCCTTGAATTTTTGAAAAGTCTGCATCCCCTCAGTGGTGGACTTTTGAATCATCAACCTTATTTTCAACTTGGAGGAAGAGAAATGTGTGTTTGAGGACCAAGTCTAAATACCATTTTGTGTTTTCTTTCTTCCCTTTATTTTGTAAATGAACAGAATGGGGTATCTGCATTAGGGCTTAATGGGTGTTCTCCTCAATTTCCTTAAACCAGTAAAACTTTTTACGGAACCTCATATCTTTTCATGCCTTCTAAGACAGCCCCACCTCCCTCCACCCACCAGCTAATGAAAGTTGAGCCACCTATGGATAGCACAGTTGTCTTGATTCCTTTGATATAACAGACATACAGCAGTAAAAATAAGCCGTTTTTTTTTTTCATACTTATTCTAAGTGTCCAGCTAGAGCTCTCACCTGTGTTTCCTTGCTGTACAAAGTACTGTTTGTGTGTTTATTTTGATGATCTGCGAATCAGTGCTTAAAAGCCCCCAACAGCTGATGTATCTCCCATCCTCTTCCTCCTCCTCCCTCCTCCCTCAACTCTGTTCTGTACTGTACTGAGGACTGTTGCTCGCCTGTGAGACTTGATGGGATTCCATTGCCCTTGGGCTGCAAATAACCAAGAGGGAGAAGGCATCTGCTCAAAGCTATTCTGAGCAGACCCATTCCAGGGCAAGAGAGAGCGGCAGTCATCCACCTCGCTGCTGTAACCCTGCATGTGATAGGGCATCGGGCCGTGCTGCTTTCTTAGCATTAGACACACTCTTTTTTCCTTATCATTATGTGATTTGCCATGTAGGAATCTAGAGGCACACATCACATACAGTATATAATAACAACACATAAGCCACTGTTGCTTTCGCATAGTCTTCCTTTGAGAGCATAGAATGTAATGAGCACACATGGAAGTTTACGAGGAGTAGGCGAACCTCAGAAGCACCAGCCTTGGCCTCATGATTCTATCTCATCCTGCGGATGCTAAGGATCTGGTCTGCTCTGGGCCTGGTCGCCACCATGCAGCCTGTGTGACCACCTGCCACAGGGCTGCCGAGAGGTGCTGACATTTCCCACTGGGCCCAGAGGCTTTCTCCTTCCTTCGGAATGTGTCGCAGGCCCCCAGGCATTGCCTCATTCCCACAGAGGGTAACTGAAGATGAGCTGACCGGGTGCAAAGTATCATCTTATAATCTGCAAGAGTTCAGATAGAAACTGTACAGCGACGGAGAGAGATTTGCTAAAGAGGATTTTCAGAACCTGAGGAACAAGTCTAGCTGACCGGTTAACCTTAAAGGTTAACCTTTGGCTTTGCAACTCACTAGGCTACATGGCAAGGTTGCTATTACTTCATGAGGCACAGAGTTTTATAGAGATGGCTGTGTAGTTCAGGTTTAGCAGATAACCTACTGTACACTTCTGTTACATTACATGCCTTTGGTCTTCATGGGGCCTTACAGTACATGCTTCCTTGTCTGTGGCATGTTTTTGTGGTATCCACCATTGTTGTGAGCGCAGTGCCTCTAGAAATGACAAAACTTTTCTTTTTTTACTAAAAAAAGATGTACAAACTCAGACTTAAGGATGAACTGATTTGATGTTTAAAGCAGGTGGTTAACAGTGGGTGAAGTGAGGACTGCTCCAATAACAAAACAATGTGCTTTGTTTCTAATGGAACAATGAAGGAGGAGTAAGCTAGCGCTCTCGCTCTCTCTCGAGTTTCAATTGTTATTTGGATGAAGTGTTGTACAAAAGCATCCGTGAAGAAATGAAATTGAACAAAAACGTTGTCACCTTCAGTAGAAACTGCTCATTTAATGCACATATGACATTTAAAATTCATTCAAGTCCTCTTTGAAATGTTTTGTCCCTCTTTGTGATTCTGCTTTAAAAGCACCACTGAACAAGCACCACTTGTTTGTGTCTGGACTCCAGACTCTGGAGGCAGTGGGGCTCAGACAGGTCAGATCATTTGAAGGTATTTGGACTCTTATCCTGGGTCTCCAGGCAGCTAACCCAATAAAAACAAGGGCAATTGAGCTCTCCCTAATTCTATTAGCAGACACTGTAGCATGGATCTGTTTATTAACTCATTGACTGTAGCTAAGTAACCACTGTGATGCACACCAGGTATCTTGGAGCAATTATGTTGAGAACAATGATTAAAGCATTGATTTAAAAAATTACGGCAGGCTCAATCCACATAAAGTTAACCTTTTAAAGGTAACTTTTTATGAATCCAGTATACTGTATATAATACATTATTAATAAAGGGTTATAATCCATTCATAAAGTCTTATAGCTAATGTTGTTAATATTCCTTGCAGTTTATACTAATGACTATTATAATGTTCTGTATGTCTTTACGACTTGAGGTGTCTCACAGAATTATAAAGCTTCGTTTTCTTAATCATCCTTTTATGCCTGATTGCTCACGTCAAATACTGTAATGAAGAGTTACAAATACTTAATGCATACTCCAACACATGATCATGAAGAGTCAAACGCTTATGAGGACAATCATGAGATTGTATAAGCAGTCAGGAATATTAACGTTATTAGCTATATGGTTTTATGAATTCATCATAACCTTTTTGAAAGCATAGAAAGTGTAACCAAACCGTTTTTTGTTTTCTTGGTTTTGGGTGCTTCAAGGTAACATGGTCTATTGAAAAAGAGAGGAAAAATTTTCTCAGGTCTAAGTGCTCCTTAATTAAATTGTCTTTATTCAGTTTGTCCTAGAAGGTCTAGTTAAGAATGCCCATGCATGGTGGCTTGAGGCTTTCTTCAGGGCATAGTGATTAAATGAAAAGCCGATTCCTTGATGCGCACTCATTCAGGCATCTTTATAATTGAGTAAATGATGGATACAATCAGATTGAAATCAAATACTCAAGTTTGTCTATTCAGATTTGATAAAGTTGGATTTCAGTCTCATCACACAATTTGCATTGCATTTTTTAAACCAGACTAAAATCTGATTATTTTTGTGACAGTACAATCTATCATAATAGAAATTCAGCTAATATAATAATTTATTATCACTGTCTGTGATTAATTTGAATATGGATTTTGTAGTTGCAATTTTGTAATTGCATTGATCCCTTGTTCATATGCACACATGCACACATACTGTACAGTACACACAGCTGCCCCCAGTTCGCCCCTGTTCTGGGCACTCATCCCAGTCTGGTAATGCGAGTCTCTAAACGTTGTGTCTGGTCCCCGTTCCCAACATTGGGAACTCTCTCATACCACCCCCCCCACCCCCCCTTCCCCCGAATACTTAGTTTCCTTGCTACCCTCCATGCTTGATTTTAATTGGGCCGTCACTGAGGTTGAGGGCGGCAGCATGTGAATGGTTGGATGGCTGGCTGTAATTGATGCGCCTGTCTGCATGGTTTGTTTAATCTGATGGCTAAACCCTCAGCCTCTGCTCCATGTGTGGTCTGGCTGGCACAAACACAAGAGCCCTGACACTGCACTCTCCCCCCTCGCTGCCTCTATTCCCATTACTGAGGCATTACTCAGCCTAGTGCTACGGATGCAAGACATTGCAGTGGTCATAAGATCTAGGGAGCTGGAAAGTGATGCCCTCATGCCGCCCTGCACCCACCTGTAATGACTTCAGACCCAGGGATGACTCTCTCTTGCCTCCTTCCCCTAATTATGATGTGCGAGCACAGACCTGCACTCAAGTGCATGCTGAAGATTACGGAGAGACCACTTTTATTATGCTCAAGACGTCGTCTGTTTTTTTTCTCGGAAATTGTTGTTCCTCCTCATCTAAGTGGATTCTCCAGAGAACAGTCTTGACTTGATTTTTACCTACATTATTTTTACTTTAAAGAAAGCCTTTGCAGGTTTAATGTTGCATTTTGTTCCCTCCATCAGTCAGTCTGCAGTAGTGTTTGTTTGGAGCAGCTGAAATGTCAAATGGGCACCACATTTATGCCAGGAGCCTGTGGAGAATATAAATGCAATATCAACAGCCGCTCCCAACTTGCTCCTTCATCAGTCTACTATTTGTAGTACTAGTAAGATACTCTCAGCACCCCAGTATGAATACATTCTATATATACTGTAAGGTCATATCCTGGCACCCAATGCCAGTCTTGACTATGCCTGGCATTTATGTTTGTTTGGCCCATGTAGCATTTATGAAAGGTCAACACAAGTGGTGCAGATTCCCAACACATTGTGCCCATCATGTCAAGCATGAGACTTTTAAATGAGTATTGGTATTCAAATCATTTGCACTTCTTAGCCATCCATGGCCTTACTCGTTGAAGAACCTTATTAGATACGAGTAGGATACAGCAAGTATGAAAAGTTTTGTTCCCAGAATACACCAGGTATGACCAGTAGTGATGTCCATGTCATTGCACAAGACTTGGGCAAACTTTCAGCTTCATATGCAGAAAAAAAGAAAGCGTGGAAAATCTTGTCACTACCACTGCAGCCTTTTGTGCAGCCATGTTTTTGGACAGTCGAAGAAGACTTTCCTGTCAAAATGAGTCTATCAGAGTATTCCGTCTTCTCCAAACACTCCTCCCCTCTACAGACAGAAGAGGCCCTTCTGGCCGACCGGCTCTTTAGAGCTGTGCATCTGCATAACAGTGAGTGAAAGTGCCTCTTCACATGCGATGCAGCTGCACAAGCTCAGTGTGGTTTGCAGTGCTGTTGTTTGCCCGTCTCTCAACATGTGTAGAATTGATGTGTCTGAATGATCATTGTGTCCTCGTGCTTTACGCGACCAGAAAGCCTGGTCCACCACACCACCCCTGTGTGCCTATTCATTATTGTGTTTTAATTTGTCCCCTGGCATTATGCCTTTTTGGGTGGGCTTCATAGTCTTCTGTGCAGAATGAGGCCCTTACCTAGTCCTCTGAACCACACATTTGCACACATCCACTCACACCTTCAAGCCCAGCTGACACAAAAAAGCTCCGAATTCAGTGTGAAAGAAATGGTTGAATAATCACTCTGCTATTCCTTTTATAAAGCACATCAAAGCAAACAAACCCCTCTCAAGTGCTCATGTTGTTCCAACTGGTTTTTGGTTTTTAATCACACGCATGTCTGTTAAGGCTGGGTGGAAGGTCTCCAGCACAACAAACACAACAAACACAACTGCAAGAATGAAAAAGTAAAATGCCCATCAACATGAGCCCTTCAGAGGGAGTTGGGTACTTGGGTACACAAGCATCTAGTGAATGGGAAGGGGTAGAAAACCTGCACAAATACCAAGAATTTGTTGAAGAATTTTTATCGGACCCCGGTGACAGCCGGGCTTTCCTTACCTACCATGTTTGGAATGAGCGCTGGTCCAGTCTGGATCATGAGGGAAACCTGACCCTGGCTGGCCAGATTGATCAGGAGCTCGCATCATGTGGGAAGTGGCACGCTGGCATTCTCCTCACCTATTTATAAAGCTAGCTGAGGAGTCTGGCATGCTGTTGGTATGTCGAATAGCATTCCACACTCACCTCGTTACCTGAGGTGATTCGCAGCACCTTGACACACACACATACATTTGTGATTTTCATATGCAAACTCCTTTCACTTCACTTCACATAGGATGTCAGCTCTTTAAGTTCAGCTCAACAGAGCTTAAAATGGTCAACAACGCTAATGCGGTTGTTCTGTAGGCTGTGTCTACTGCTGAGCTATGTGACTCTAATGCAGAACATCAGTAAGTCAGTGAGAAGACAGTTGGGTGAGTTTTTGTATGTTGAGACACTCACACATGAGTGTATCCTAGGGACTCAGCAGGCTATAAATAGAGCCTGTCTCTAATGCCGCACAGACCAGATTCGCATCTTTCTCTCCTAGGTATGTTTGTGCCATTTACGGAGGATCGAGCTCAAACCGGACATCTTGCCCTAAGAATGAGGCAGTTCTATTCCTGACTCAGCCAAGTGAATCTAAAATGGACAGAACTGTGATATTCTCACATGGAAGGTTTAGTCATAGCGTCCTTCATACCAGACCAAATCAAGTGCAAAGTCCTCCTGGGGGGGAGCATGATGCCAGATGATGTTCAAAGGTCCTTTCTCGTTCATATGTGGCGATGCATGCTGATGAATGCATTTTCACTCATGCTAGTAAGAGCTAACCTGACTCTCGCCAGATCCATGTGGTTCCACCAGGCTCCACCAAAGGCGTTTCGCTGAGCTCCATACAAGGATCTGGAATCGAGGGCAATGCAAAATCCTTCAAAGGAGCAAGAAATAATGAACAAATCAGCATCGCCCAGGATCGGATCTCTGGGCGGGATTTGAATTGATGTGACGCATAAAAGTGACTCTTTCATTAGCGGTTGCAATGAGAGTGGTTGTCAGTGTCAATAGGGACGGACATGTGGTTTATCCAGTCATATTAAAGGATTTTTAAAAATACCCTGCCTTCTGTTCTGAGATACATCTCCTATTGAGCAGTCCCAGATCCATGTGTGGAGCTCAGCGAAACGCCTCTGGAGGAGCCTGGCGGAACTACATGGATTTGGCGAGAGTCAGGTTAAGTAAGAGTTCTAAACAAGTGCTCAGTAAGGTCACAGCCAGGATGAGTTTTTGCTGAATTTTATACTGTATATTTTCTACTGTAGCTTTCAACTTACCTGTATGTGTCTTGGATAATTGTTTGTCAATATCACACGGTGGCGTAATTCTTGTGTGAGTCCTCCGGGTTCATGATTGGATGCATCTAATTAATTTCACCATAATCAGCTTCCATTGAGCCACTCGCAAAAAGTGCACATTCCATGCGTCGCGTCTTTTTAGACGTTCATTACCTATACACATTGCACAGTTGTATTATGTTCTTGTTGTTCACTAAAAGTGAATCTTGTCATTGAAAATCACTTTGGCGACATCTACACCAACCCTTGTGTCTGATAGTCTGTGTTGAACATCTGTGAGCTTAACAAAGTTTCACTCACATTTTCTTCCCATTCTCTGCTTACAAAGAGATACATTCCTTTCCTTGCTGAGCAGGTTTATCATGTTCTTATGCTTAATGGGGTTTGAAGTAGTTTACTTTTGGCAGCGATTTTTAATTAAGAAATTTTAATTGGGAATTGATTGGGCCCATCCCTGCCAGCGTCTTCAGCTCTAGGCCCCCAGCAGGGGAAGCTGCACACTAGCAGCTTTGATTTATTTCACACTCATCCTGCTGGAATACAAGAACGACAACAAAAAAAAAGAATTTTAGAATTTTAATTGAATATACTGCTCTCCCCTAGCAAATAAGAGTTGTGATCCTTTTTCTCCCCACTCTATCATTTATGTTGTACAAAATTTTGTTTGATAAGACACATTTTGACATGAAGACGAAGAAATTGAGGTCAGCTCTACTTTTGAGCTTTATCAAACCAGACAACAAATGTACCTCTGAAATATTGACCAGACTGTTGAATGAAGATGAGACTTAACAGAGAATATCAGATTACCAAAGTTTTGTAAAGTTTGTCTTAGCTACATTTGCCACAAAGTCACAGGCACATTTACGTTATTCAACATATTCAGGGAATGAGCCTTGTCTCCATAAGGTTAGTTTCTATTAATTAGTCAGATGTCTGTTAATTTTTCAAGAAGCGTGTTTTAAAATACTTGGGGCAGTGGAGAAACACTACTCCAGTGTTTCAGCTCACATAACCGAATTCCATACAGTAAGAATCACCACTGCTTTTGCTGTTAATGCCTTCAGACATCTAGAATATCTTACCAAGACAGTTTGTCGTTCTTTGTAGTCCAACATGAGACAGAAGGAAGCTGGAACAGAAAGAGTGGATGGAGACGCCACTATTCCCTTCTCGGTTAATGTTAAGACACAGCAGGGTGGATGGTCCCCCCAGCTCTCACAGTGTGAGGATTGCTACAAGTTCAGCTCTTTGTTGTAGCACAAGAAATGTGTGTTCCGTCCATCTTTCATGATCCTTTTCTTGCTTTTAGTTTGACCTTGTTGACACACCACCCTGTAGCATTCTACATCCATCTAGCCTTTTATCCAGAGCCACAGAAAGAGACCTCTCTATATGGCTCTGCTTTTATCCAGAAGAGACCCATAAAAGCAATGTACGTTTAGTAAGAATTGGTGTTTTCATAGAGGAGGCCAACATTTAAGTGCCAGATTTATCGATCCCCAAAGACTGTTACTCTGGGAAAAAGCCTCATGTATGAAACAAAGATTTGAAGATGAGAAGAAAACTCCCAGTGTCTCGCAGTGTCATTTTACTCCTCTGTAGTTGTCCTTGTGGCGTAATTGCATCCCATTGGATCTTCAGCAGCTTTGCCAAAACAGGCACCCCTGCAGAAAGCTGTACGCTGGGTTCAAGTTGGGCAATAAAACATTGTGACATTTTTACTGGGCACACCTCAGTGGCTCTATTCTCCATTACCAGGCATCAGAGGGCTGCCCTGTGGGTGATGTATTGGTCAGGACTGGGCCACGCCGTACCGACTGGACAGAAAACCTCAGGGAGTCCAATGCCAGTTCGGGATGAGGTAGTGATGCGGCAGCTTTCATTTATCTTGACTGCTGCTGTTATCATTTGTTAGGGGCCCTGGCCTCATCGTCTTGTGTGGCCCAGCAGCCTCCTCCCCGTGACGGGACAAGGTCACAAAGTCACCCACAAACCCGTGCCCACAACAGCACCACACTGGGAGCCAAGCTGGAAAAGGCTGCAGCTTTGGCTGCCCTGCCTCTTTGGAAAGACATCAGAGCATTTTACTTGTATTTTCTTCTTTTAGCAGTGTCGGAGGCAGAGTCAGAAGGTTCATTTTAATTGATAGTTGCCCTGGCTGTGGTTCTACTAGTTCTTGTGTGCATTTCAGATCAGCAATGTAACTTAAGATGAGTCATTCATTTTCTCCCATTTATCTCTTGAATTCCACCTGCCAGACCTGCTGATCAGATGTCATGTCCTTACTCAGCAATGAGATACAGGCATACACACTTTCACGTTCAGTCATTCATTTTTTTTTTTATTATTTATTTTTTTTTTATTATTTTTTTTTTTTTTGCATCCTGCAACCACTAGCGGAGACTTAGTCATTCAGACAGACACTTACTCAGGACCCACCCTGCATTCAGATTCCTGCATCAGCATGCCAGGTGCCCGGCCTTGTTGTTTATCTCGCCTCGCTCCGTCAGTTTCCATCTCTCTTTGGCTTCAATCACTCCTATCCGAAAAAAAAAGTCTAGCAGGAGGAAAATCCTGAATACTGATTACACTTCACTCATTGTTCTTGCATCCCCTTTCCAGCAGTGCAGCCCAAAGGGTTGTTGGATCCATTATTAGAACTTTTAAGTCCGACATCCCACCTCCCTCCCACCCATTTCATTTTCTTTCTGGCCTCTCCTGTGATGAACAGCTCTCATTTCAAGACGCTGTCCCCATATTAAATTTACAGCTGTCTTGCAGTGATATGACACCCCTTCATAAATAATGGGATGGCTGTGTTTGGATGCAGAGTAAACTTTGAAGGGCACTAAGTTAGTGGCAAGCTCACGTGCCGGGGCTGTACAGGTGACCACCAGCATCAACACTGCTGTAATATTGACAGATCCATTATATCCCTTAGTTTGGGAACAAATTAACATGATAAACTGATGTCAGGACAAGAAAACAGTAGTTTACTGATATTGTGCTTTTTTTTTCAATGTGCTGATATGAAAACCCACCGAGTTAATTATACAATCAGTCAGTATGAGTATCATTAAAGGTTCCACTGCACATGAATAGTCACCATGATGGCACTGAAAGGTGTTTATGGGCACGCCATGAGTCTAGCAGCGCAGGCAGTCATTATCTCCAGTGAAACCCCAGAGCCCAGTGCTCTCTTTCTGAAATGTGTTTACTCTGTCTGTTGTTGGCACAGGCAGGGGTCATGGTGACTAATGACTCTTCTTTCTTCTCTCCTCCATGTTTCTCTGGGCCGGCTCTCTGTGGGGTTCTTGTCATTCAGGTAAGAAGACAGCTTTCTTTTTGCTGACAAATTGCCTTTAGCAATTCGTAATTTAGCAAATACTTCTTAAGCAAGCAAGATTTTTTTTTTTTGTCAGTTCCTGCTTAGCTTTTAATGCTCATCATGAAGTGAAATGCACTCAGTGGTGCTAGTGCAGAGCTCTGCACTGTCGATGCTTGAACAGTAGGTGGCAGTAAACACCAGTTGGAGGTAAAGTCAATGAAACAGCAGTTGAGTACTCCACCCCATTTCTCTCAATACTCCAGTAGGTCTAAACCTGACAGCTATTAGCTAATTTGCCCCCCCCCACCCCACCCCAATGCTACGTCTCCCCCGCTACCCCCAACACCCCAACTTGCTGATTAACGATTCTCTAAACAGGCCTCTTTAATGAGCAGTGGATGCAGTTGTTGTGTTAGTGTGCTCAGCAGAGCATTTGATTTGACTAAAACTTGACTTGCCAGTGGGCCATCCCCTCCGGCCATCATCTGGTTTGGTCTGACTCCAGACCTGGCTGCTATACTCAGGCTCGGCTTCAGAGCAATAATACGATATGCGTTTCCTGACAAGGGATTCGCACCTATATGGCACATATATACCATCCAGAGAGGAAGGAATGCATGCATCACTGCTCATACAGTAGGCATGTGTGTGTGGACACTCATAGCCGCACACTGCTGGTGTGTCAGAAGACGGGCGAAATTATTTAATGTCATCATGAAGCAGTTAGGATTGATACATTTACTGCATTGCAGAGAAGCTGTGCATATTCATCTAATATGGTTGTCAGGCAGAGTGGAGGATACGAGTAACTGACCTTGTCTGTGGTTTGAATTAAACAATGCAGAACCTTCAGGAGGAAGCAGGCTTCACTGAAAGCTGTTATTGTCAAGATGATTCAATGATTTTTTAGGAGTACCTGTTGAACACCTCTTGGTTTCCGTGACCAATTACTGAGGCGTCTTTCTGAGTACTTCAGTCACACTCCCAGACTGCTTCTGCCTTGGATTGTTTTCATAGATTGGGTTGCACATGACTGTTACTAAAAAAGAGTGTGACACACTTGCCCAAACCACCCCCCTGCCACTTACCCCCCCTCACTACTTCTGTTTTAGTCTATGAAATATCACACAATGAATACTGGTACGAAATGGTAGTTTTGATGACGAAACAAATAAGAAAGAGCCTGCAGGCTTCTATGCGTTTCTGCTGATTCATGTTTGCCGAGTTGCTGTGTTCACCTGCAGCAGCAGACACAAGCATAGGAGATGGGAGTATGGGCATCTCACAGTGGCCCTGTATTAGTACAGGGAGGCCCTTGTGCAGGCTGGTGTCTCTTGCATTGCCTTGCACAACCATCCACACACTGAAGGGCAAACTGCACTGAGAGGGCCACGCCTCTCGGGTTGGGGCTCACTACCAGCTGGCAGTGAGAGAGGTGTCCTCCAGCACACAGTCTTGGACTATATGAAACACCCCGCCCCCAATCTCTCTCTCCCTCTCTCCCTCCCCCTCTCTTCCTCCCTCCCTCTCTCTCTCCCCCTCCCTCTCCCTCCGTCTGTCTAAAGGAGGAAGGGCCGTGAGATACTCACTGCTTTGGTCCCTTTCTTAATTGGAAGGTTAGAGGCGCTGATGAGTGCCCCCGGTGGGGCTTGTCCTTCAGGAATCTGGGCCAGTTTTCAGTTAGCTGCAGACAGGACAGAGCCCAACCCTCTGAGAACCGCCTCCCCCGCACTGCCATCCTTCTCTGCTGGAGCCACTCTAGCCAGCCTGGCTGTAAAAATCACCTGATGGATTAAAATCAGCACCAGCCAAATTGAATGGGCAAGTTGAGCGCAAGAGTAGCTAGACAGTTTTATATTACTTTCCAAGATATAAAAAGACCACTTTGTCGTCCTTATTTTTTCCATCTTTTTATCATGCAGTTACTGTGCCAAGTCTCTTGTTGCAGTGTTGCTGACCTCTACTGCTTAGCCAGGGGACAGGCCGCCTTTTCGTTGTTGGATTCCTTCGACATGAATTTGAGATTTTATAGAACGATAAGACAAGACATATGAGCAGTTCTTAGGAGATTACCAGAGATTGTAAGTGCCTGTGTAGTCAATAATAGGCAAATAGGTCATAGTCTGTTTGTGTTGTTCTTGATAAAGAATCTCCATTATTACTTGAGTAGAGAAGTTATTTTTAGATGGCCCCTATTAGGAAGCGCCATGTAGACTCTCTTCCCGAGGAAGATGTCTGTGCCATCCTTCATTAGACTGACGGGTGTTTTCAGGCCAGGTGTTGGTTCCTTCCTCAAAGTGTGTTTTCCCTCTAGACCACTCTCTCTGCAAGACAAGACATCTAAGGTTGTGCTGCCTCCTCAAGTTTAAAAGCATAACTTCAATGTGCTAATCAAACAGGCGTCAGACTTGAAGTCTCCTCTGACTATAAACTGTCTGCATGAAGCCATATATCAAGAGCAGGGATTTCTCCTCTAAAGTTGTTGATAGTTTTGAGACATGTAGTAATAGGATGGACAATACCTACTCAGTTGTCCTTAAGCCATGGCTAGTTATTGCCTCCTACGTTGGCCATTTATGGTGCAGCCTATATTACTGTCTACTGGATGCTAAATTGTTTTAGGTGTGAAGCATCGCTTTCTTATGAGGTGATCCAGTGAAAGTGAACGAAAACTAGGCAGTGGCAGAAGTTGTGCCGGACGGAGGTGTGTACTGGGAAAGGAGTGTCCTAAGGGTGCCTCAGAAGAGGGATAAAAAGGTGCTGGAACATTAATGTTTCCTTCCTAATGGTGAGCATGCAACACTTCACTGCAGGAGACCATAAAATATACACATCCTTATGCAGGAAATGAACTAGGTTATTTTTTTCTTCCCCCCTCAGTGATGTAGGCTGACATTTTAATTGTAGAGAGTCAAAGCCCTTAGAGGAATCTACCAAACCCATACCACCCACAAACAACTTCCATCTGGCGTTCATTAAAACCTGAGTTTTGCTTGTAAGAGGCTGCTCTCACAATAAACACACATCGCAAGTTCAGCCAGCTCCTGTGTTGAAAAAAAGGCAACGCTTCAAGGATATTTCTGCTCTGTTTGGCTCTGCAATCATGGTTTCTCCACTTGTGTGCTTGCCGACTTTCAATTCACTTCCAAATTGGAGATGAGAGAAAAGCAAGGTAGCGTGTGATAGAAAAATCTTGTACAAGCCACACAACTGCACAAAAAGTCATTAGATGTGCCATTTCTTGGCTTGACTCTTTGTTGTGCTGAAGTAGGATAGAGTAGCCATACCGAACCAGCCATTATTTGGCCTCTTGTTTTCTCTTGATGAACAGGCTTTTTCATCCACATTTCTTTCCAATGAAGAAAGATAAGCTCTCCTCGGAGCTGTTAAGTCTGAAAATGGGAAAAAAAATCCATTAAAGAACAAGGTTAATTACTGGATGTGCAGTCATTTCTGCTCCCCTTCTGGTTTTATAGAGCTTTCACTGTCCTGATGCTATGAACTGCTATGAAAGTTTAGTTTATTCTGCTCAGGCCACAATGTTGCGTAATCCCCAGCTGAAGTATGTGGCTCTGATTATCAACGTATGACACGCTTACAGCAGTGTGTGGTTGAGATCAATATCTACACCTCCTTGGAGGACAGTGGGAGTGTGTCAGATTTCCCTAATTAATTAAAAACAAATAAATAAAAACACAATTAAGCCAAAAAAAAAAAAAAAAAAAATCAATGTGCGTCTGCCAGCCTCTCCTGCTCCTGCTCTTTCCTCCAGTCAGGGATTTGGCCACCCACAGCTGTGGGGTTGTTGCAGCTCCCCGACAGGCTGTTTGGCCAGCAGGCCGCAGGCAGTGGGATTGTGCACCTCCGCCTGCTCAGGGTATGTGAGGAGAATGTGTGTGCTGATGAAGAGCGAGGGGGGCAAGCCAGGGCATGTCTGTTAAGTTTGATTCATTTCGAAAACGTCCAAGCGTGCCGGGGCTGCTCATCTCATTCCACTTCCAGGGGCAGTATGATGATGCGTGTGATGACCGGACTGACATCCACATCCACACACACACACACACACACACACGCACACACACACATGCACACGCTCCATCCCCACAGTCCCTCATTAGCCTCCAGATGTATTTCCTCTTTGGGGTTTGGTGTGCAGTCATTGGATGTGGTAGCTGAATCTGCAGGTGTGATGGCTGCCTGTTTGACAGGAAGCGATGAATCACCCCGCTGTTGCTGCTAAATGTGTTCCTATTTAATAAGGTGATGGGTTCTCCTAGGTTACCAGTGACGGTGATATCCTTCCTGATTTGTCTTGTCTTTAATGCCTCGTGCTCTGCAGTAGGCATTAAGTGCGTCAGCATAGCTGCAGGCTGCGGAGAGAGTTTCTCTGGGTCGTAGGTTTTTTACACAGCTTACACTGATGCAGCTAACTTTTTCATTTAGGGTCATGGACATACAATTCAGGTGCAAAGACCTACAATTTTGTTGCCAGTTTGCATTGCCACTTTTTGTTGAGAAAATGCATTTTAAGAGTTTGCCCTTTGGGGGGAAGTCCTCATGTACACACACAGTTCAATTACAGTTACGTTTTTTTTTTTTTTTTTTTTTTTCAATTAGTCACCTGTTCAGAGGGTCACGCTAGCAAGAGTTTAAAGGAATTCTCCGGAGTGAATCAAACCGAAGCTCTGTTGTCTGAGACTGCCGAGTGCTGTCGATAGGTATCAG
>JASCQY010000080.1:3209588-3220689 GCA_030264315.1 Sardinella tawilis | reverse complement strand
ATGGGGGCTCGACTTTGGTCTGCATAAAGGGGGATTTTGCCCCCCTCCCCCTTGCAAAAATAGAACACGGAATTTAAAGGTCGTTGGTTCCTCTCGCTCCGCTTTTACCCTCTCTGAGACAAGAGTGTGGAAGGATGCTGAGAAACACCACGAGGTTGCAAACACCGCACAAGTCCACGTGTCTGCGCATGCACACACTGTCTATTGGGGCTGTTGTGCTGCTTGTTGTGTCTTAAAACATACCATCAATGTCATTGCTGCTGGGTTACATCAGCTACCATTGACCCATCACCAGATATGATTTCTGTGTGATTTCTCTGGGTTTTCAATCTTGGGGTTTACTCATGGTGCAATTCTGTCTGCCTTTTCTTAAACTATGTATTTTTGCTGACACCCCACCAAACATGCACATTATCTTTAAATATCCAATGTTAAATTATGGCCAAAACTCCACTTTCTTGAGTATACGCTACAGCAGTGAGCAACATCATGACTAGAGTTAGCAACAAATAATGAATGTGTGTTGATCTCAAGGGTCACAAACCTTGTGCAGATTTTAATGAAAGGGTCTTTCAGCTCTCGTATTTGGACCCTCAAAGACACAGTGCTTGGCACTGCCTAGACAATCCTATGCTACTTCTACTACTCTTGTTACTGAGGGTGAGATTGCTTAGCCTACACTGCACAGGATTGCAACCAAGTGGTGCCAGTGGATAGCGATTGGGGTCTTTCCCCCAACTTCCGAACATTGCTCATGCTCACCTGCCCCCTCTATACATCACAGTCCAAGTTAAAGGAGAAAAAGAGGGAAACCGAGTGAATATAGGGGCAAAAGGCAAGGTACTCCCCCTCCTCCAAGTTGCTCTCCCATCTACCGGCAAAATGTGGTGTTTTCTTTTTCCCTTTTTTTCCCTTTTTTTTTTTTTTTACTTGCAAAGTAAGCTTGAGCACACAGTAATTAACTTTTATGATTTCCAAATTCACCACAGCCTCTCACAGGACCCTACTGTATCTCCCCCCACACTTTAATTTTATCATAGAACATGCTATCTGAGTCCAGAAAAATGCAGGGTCTGTGTTTACATTGTTTTGCAACGTTCAGACCAACAGAAGAGAATAGCGCAAGTTTATAATAGACAGTATAATTTTGGTGGGCAGTTTGAAGGTCGTCTTTCATCATATTCTCTGGGGCGACCTGTCTGGGAGAGGAGCAGAGTTGGGCTCTAATCCCCCGTGTCTCCCCAGCTACCCCTGTGTCTCCCCCGCTGCCCCCTTTCTCCACCTCCGGGCTCAGTCCTCCCTCCCTCATCTAGCCCCACAGCCATGAGAATGCATATTACTGTATTGTTAGCAGAGCAGCGGGGCTGTAATTTGAGGCTATTTTTAACAGAGTGTGGCGCTCGTCTTCTGCCGAGCGCTGGTGTGTGGGCGCCTGTGTGCGCCGCGGTCCCACATACCAAATGCAACGGAACAGCCACTCATCTCAGCAAAGTGCGTCACTGAACGCAGTGGGAAAGGTCAGAGCATAATAAGATTGGCCTCCACCAGAAGAAATGACCAGCTCTGCCATCCTAGCGCCATCCACTTCTCCCTCTCTCTCTCTCTCTCTCTCTCTATCTCTCTATCTCTCTCTCGATCTCTATCTCGTGTCAGGATGGTAATGTGAGCACTCAGCTGTCCTTACACATGGCTCACATGTAGCCCCGAATGTCCTGAGTCAGCACATCCAGCCAAAAGACATCTGTAATGGAAGTGATCGGTAATGATGGCCATTCCAGCTCTCTTGGCTTTTTAGCCAGAGGCGAGAGAGTTGAAAGCTCACAGATGTTTTTCATGCCTGACTGCTCATGGATACTTACTGCTGTGTAAGGGAAGTTTCTCTGCAGAATGAGGCAAGGTGGGCTCTAGGTTATGTGAACAGCTACCAGGAGATAGTCACAATATGCCAGTGATATAGAGTCAGAAAACGAGACTTGTAACAAGAAAAAAAAAAAAAAACTAAAACATTTAAATCACAACCAGTACGCTATGGTGAAATATTGACTGTGACTGGCTTAGAAATGCCTACAATTTGGCATGATTTTTTGTTTGTGTGTGTGGCTACAGGTGATCATCATGTCTGTGTCAGCTGTTTGTGCAGCCGTATTCTCCATGCAATGTGCCCATGCGTTACTTAAAGGAATTATCCGGAGTGAATCAACATGTGGTGGTTTTGTTTCACATTGCTAAGTGCTATCGATAGGTAAGAGAACAACAGATTTTCATGCACGGTAGACAGAATAGCAAAACAGCAGCCAACGGTAACTGATGAGGGCATGTCAGTTTCGTTTTGACATGCCCCTATCTGTTAGCCTTAGCGGCCAGTTCACGAATTCAGTCTGCGTTGTACCTACTGCTGTCGTTCTGATACCTTTTGACAGCACTCGACAGCCTCAGACAACAGGGCTACAACAGGGTTGATTCACTCCGGATAAACCCTTTAATTAGGGGGCCACAACAACCTCGGGGAATGCTGAGGCACCCGCCTCTTTTGCCGCATGAGCCCCTCGGCCTCCATCTTGCATGTCCCCCTGCCACAGACTGAGTGCACCTGCAGAGCCCCATCCATGCCTCCCTATTAATAGTGTGGAGTTGGTGTCGATTATATTGGAGATAGAGGGGTGCCCTCTCATGGTGTCTTCACATGTGTGTGCACAGCCCTCACTGAAATAATTAGAAGTGCTTGATTTTCCTCATGTCTCAAAACATGAAGCGACATGAAGACCTGTTGTCGTAACCTCCAGCCCAGCTTGTGTGTGTGTGTGTGTGTGTGTGTTTTTAGCTCAGCGTTTTACTGTAACTTTTACTATACCCAGCATATTATTGAATTAATAATGAGCATCATTAAATTCTTGTTGCACTGATCTTGGTAATTGAACCTTCAGTAAAATGCCAAATGGGTGAAATCCTTGAAAGCAGAAAGGCATGAGGGCAGACATACTCTCCTGATAAAGGTCAGCGGGCTTTTGAAGGAAATTGGTGTCATAGCATGCCAGTGGGTTGGGAGAAGGGGACTCACTTTCGGCCTCTTTCATGTTTCATCTGGGGTCCTCTCCCCTACATGGTTCACTTTTATCCGTTGGCTCCAAGCCTCATTCTACCCACCTGCTTTCTGCTTAGAGATTTTACTTGTTGGTCTTGTTAGAGGTCATTCACCTTTTGTTGTCTGAGCAAGTGGCCATGATCCCTGCACCTTTGCCCAAGCCCAGAGACCTGGGAGTCACTTCTTTTAAAACAGTGGTGGGATCCTTTTTCACAGAGCCAGTAAGCGCTGAACAGCAATGTGCATCCATCGGCTGTTCTGTAAAATACAACATGGTGAAAATATAGTCTTATGTGCCCCAGCTATTGTCAATTTCAAACGGAGTGCCAGCAGTCGCAGACAAGAGAGAAGGAGGCCATGTTGAGATGAAAGGCCCTCGCAGTGTTATTACTGAATATGGCCTCCATAGACTCTACAGCAAGCGTTAGAGTGGCAATTAGATTCAGCTATAATGAGCAAGGGCCAGTATTGCTTATTGCATTATTATTTGTTTTTATTTGTGTGTGTGCATGTTCTAATGCAATTGAGGTGATTCTGTATGGTAGCATTGTCCCCATAGACCTCCCTAACCCAGACTAAATTAAACTGGGAGCACTGAGAGATGAGTTGACTCTAGCAACGATGAAACCAGGTTGTCTACTATTTCTCACACACAACAATCAGGTTACTTTAGTACAGGTACACCTTCATTGGAAATCTGATAAACTTTCTCCCATTTTTTTATGAAGATCTTGTGATTCCTCCATTACACGCTAGTAGTTTTCTGTGTCCGGTGAAGAAAAAAAATCCCCTTCTTATATCTAAACACTCTCTTGACTCTTCTCGCTGGTCTGTGATGGTGCCACTGTCTGCGTCCAGTTGCCATCAGCGTTATTGTGGAAGGGATGAATTCTGAGTGTTAATCAGGACCCTGTGAGCAGATGGCATCATTGTGCCTGGGAGCGTCTGCAGTCCACGGGCGCATTCATTAAGGTGAATGTCATCTGCCGGATTGGAATGCTGGGCTCTATGCTCCGGGGGCTCGTCGGCCATTCACTTTCCAAAAGGCCATGGCGCTCCACCATTTTTGTCCTGGCGACGAGACAATGACAAGGCGGGATTTAGAAATGCCCCGCTGCCTCCGAGGAATTCCCTCCTTAGAGTTCAGTGCCCCATGTTGGGCCGCTATTCACTCCGCCACCACTTGCTTGTGGCACATTGACCAAGGCCTTTCTTTGCCTTCACATCTGTCATGTTTCAGAAGCTCCTGACGCATTCATTTTGATTGCAGCTTCAGTGATGTGAAAGAAGAAAGTCATTTTGGCTTTTATCATTTTAATGGGAAATGAAAAGGGGTGATTATTTACTTTGAAATCATCAGTTTCCTCACCCACGAAAGGGCTTTCATCAAAAATTGAACAGCTTTATGTCAAACATGTCTCGATGGTTTCTTTCGACTTGAGCTGCCAAAATGAGCCTCGCGTAGCTGTGAACATGAGGTCTTACACAAGAGAACACTGCACATTTTCCCCTCTCAAAGGCAATTTCATTAGTGCCACGCCACAACACACAACAGAGCCCAGTTGCAGGCCATCCATCATCTCCTAGGCAAGCCCCTGTCAGTATGACAAGCTCCTCTGTCATTTTAGCCTTACTAGAGAGGTGAAAAAAAGAGTAAAAGATGGAGTTCTGAAAGGCTCCTAGCTTGAAGACACCTGTTTAGGGCTGACCGGTGTCTGTTTTTGAGCGTTTGGGGAGGGGTAGTCAGCAGGGAACTGGTTAATTCACAATCGTGGAGCAGAAGGCTCTAGTCCACAAAAGAGGTGTCAGGGAGAGCTTTTCAAAGAGCAGTGCTTGTTCCTCTCTTTGCATGCCTCACATTCCTGTGCGCTGTGTAAAGTTTAGGCCTTGTGTTCTGGAGAGGTGTCTGAGTGGGAGGAGTGTCTGCATGCTAAACTATGGGACTTTGGGCAGCGACTAGGGGACTATGGGCAGGTGTTGTTACAAAGACAGAGGACAGGAGCTCAAGTCCAAGTCATGTGTCTGTCCTTCTGCATCCTCCTATACCCACCGATATCAGATGATCTCATCACATCACAAGGGGAATTACTGTGCATTTGAAAAATAACCTTTTCAGAGTGCAGAATGTATTTCCACAGATGGACTATGCGGTGAAGAGGCTACGGATATACTGTATATAGATAGACAATTTTGTGTGCTTTCCCACATACGTTTCCATTAGCGAAAGAAAACTATTCCTCTAAGCTGTCTCTGAGCAGTAATGACCATCTCTGAAAAACACTCTGACGGTCATCTCACAATCTAGCATCTTATTGCATCCCGTCTGCGCCCACCCTCCCTTTTGGTTCATTTCAGGAGATTGAAGAGCCTCTCTGGTCTGGAGTGCTTTTGGCAGATGGAGAGGTTTGCTCAGCCATTTGTCAAGCAATGGCCGGCAAACTTCTGACAGGCGCAATTTTATTCGCCCAATGCCACTCCTCCGTAACTCACACCGCACTGCTGCCCCTCAGAGGGAGACGACTGGCAAAAAAATGGGCAGCCATTTTAAGCCATTATGTGTCAAGACTCTGTCTCACCGCTAAGTGCTGAACAGGGAAGAGTGAAAAGATGCCTCTCAAAGTCTTTGAGCTTAAGAGATAAATTATGCAACCATAGTCTTTGCATTAGCAAAGTCTTCACAAGCCCTGTAGGACATCTGTCCTGATGCTGCTAGTTGGTATGTTGAGAACAAGACGTCCTCAGTCACACAAGCACATTTGATGCTCACAGCCAGATTGTACTGCTGTTTGTGATTTTAAAAATACTGGGAAACGGTTAGTGATTAGTTTTGGAATGTATAGCACAAATAAAATATGAGTCAGAATCGTGCCATTGTTTTGCAACTGTAAAAGTAGCTCGACAATCTCCCAGAGTTGTTTTCTGTAGCCCCTCACACATTCAGGATCATGTTTTTTTTTTTTTTTTTTATAGTGCATTTAAAGATGAGCCAGTACATTAACCCTAGCATGGAAGGAATGATAGGCCTATAAAATTTCGGAAAGGCTGTTTATAGAAAGGGGATGATGCAGACTTATCCACTTTCTGCTCAAGAAATAAACATCAAACCTCCAAACGCTTTCCTCTTGGACGTGTCTGAAAGTGCTGGGCATGCTGAGGGATTTTGTCAGTTTTCATTCAATTGCCCATGCAGCCACAATACTGCAAGGTTCCCAATTTCCCTTTGTCCAAACCGATCAAAGTAAACAAAGGAGCTCTCATTGGAGTGCTTTTGTTTTTGTTTTTCTTTGTGGACTGCATTTGAATGAGGGATACAGAGCCATGGGTCACAACAGATTTTCAACTTGATAAACAAATGTGGAAATGGCACAGGGTAAAGATTTTTAACACCATAAATCGTTACAAGAATACAACGATTTATTGTGGTGTTTATCTACCTTGCCATTTCGTTGTGATTTCCAGCTGAGGCCATCAATTGAAGGCTGTTTATACATGACTATGCCGGCATCCATTTGCATGGCATTGTGATCCCCAGGTGTAAGGTACCACTCACTATTCATGCTACCCATTATTTGTCAGCGTTTCGATGGATACCGCAGAATTTAAAGCCATGTTTTGCACTCGGGTCTAAAATTATTTAGCCAAAGTTAATATTTATATATTTATTTTTATAGATTGACTGTGGGATACCTACTCAAGTTTTCGTTAATTCTGTTGTGAGTACTAATTTGCATGCGTTGAATGCGCCCTAGTTACAGCATGAACAATACAGTACATGTCTGGTGCAAAATTCCACCTGCTCAGTCATTAGGAAGGGATAGGGAGGGATTGTCGTCTCCACTGAGCGAGATCGGCAACAAGTGAGTTGCATTCAGAACGCCAAACTCTCTCTCTCCTTGTCCTGCAATACCGTGGTGGATTTACCGCCGCCACAGCCCTCGGTGGCATGGATGCGTTGCGCACACGGTTAAATCTCGGACTGCACCATTTGCCTCTCCTCCGTCGGGGAAGATGTAATCCGATCCCTGCGCGAGAGCCAGTGTAGGAGAAGCACCAAAGAGGGCAGGGTCCTGCGCTTCTCTCCCCTCACTCCACCCCCTCCCCTTCACAATCTCTTTCTCTCCCTCTGTCTCTGTCTCCCTGCATGTTTAGCTTCCTCATTCTCGTCGGCATCTTTCCGTCATACCCCACCGTAGTCGGCCGAGGACAGTTAGTCGAGTGAGCAGTGGACAGCGAGGATTTGATTTGTTACCGATCCACATATGGTGAATACGTGGTGGAGCTATCTACACTGGATTCTCCTCTTTGCACGTCCGTCCTGTGACGTGATCGAGCATGTCCACATCAGAGTCGGTGTCGGATCTACCTGAAAGTACGCTCCGTGCGCGTTGTCAGAGAGTACCCACCAGGCAGACCTATTTGAGCTACAGCAATTTACAGTGAAGGAAACCAACCACACCGGATTACAACGATGGGGTTCTACGGCACTTTAAAGATGATCTTCTATAAAGTGAGTAGGAGTATAGAATCACACTTTTGACAGTTCGTGATCCATTTTCGTCCGTCATTGACATTTTTGAAGATGTAAAAATGGTTGTGATCGCACCAGCAGACCTGCGGCACCGCAACATCTGCAGATTCCAATGGCTCTGCAGGAATATTAATGCTGTCGACTCGACTCCTCCGACTATTTGTCATACACTAAACACCGTAGTACTATCCAGACGAATTACTAAAATAAATCGTCGTTTTGTTTGCCATCATTTTGATTCGTTAAGATAGCTTTCCACCAGTTTGTACATTTCAGTGGCTGTGTGATGGTCACTCGGTAAGCGTTGCGAATTGTATACATTGCTGCTGTTTAAGTGGTGTGACCATCACACAAATGCACTTGCACCTGTTTCTCAAGGAAGCCTCAGCTCCGCTTCATCCAGGGTCCTCATGTATCCTACACGTATACAGATACTGTCGGCTCGGCATCTTTATTTATTCCCTCGCTAAACGTTTTGACATAGTTGACAGCGTTTAGTAATAACCAGTGTGTGAAAGAAATCTAGTATGTTTCGACTGTGTCCATTATGATGCTACATAAGGATCAGAGCAGACATCCAAGTAACCTACGTTAGTGAAATGCGTCTTAGACTGATGTGATCTCTTCCCGTCTACACCTTGTATATAGCAGTGATGTCCCTTTTAATTGGACGGTTACTACTACTTTGTGTGCTCAAATACTTTTCATTTTTTTTCAATTTAAAAATTGCCCGATAGAGCTGTTTCTATAAACTTGCCTGTTGAGGGATACCAAGTGTATGTTGTGTTTCTAGCTGTATAATGGGTTACTGTGTCAAGCTAGTTTATTGTGCAAGGTATAGGGAAGCCTGCCATGCAGCTGACCTCGGTAAAGAAAATCGGTGCAAATTCTACCGACGCAAGTGATGCGCACGAAGAAAAGAACGAACTTGAGGGGCGAGGGGAGGTCTTTCTAGTGCATCAATCAGCTTTTGCTCACAACGCTAATATTTCAAAGCAGTGATTATGACATGGCCAACGTTGTTCGTGATCTGTTCTTAGGAAACAGATGCCTTAGAGCAGATTTGTAGTCTATTGAAATGTTTGAAATAAATAGCATTATGACTGTCAAGTGGATAATATTCTTTGAAGTATTCTATTAAAGTATCAGTAGGCTCTAATGTGTGTGTTGACATTAGTTTGCTAATCTAGCCTTAATCTGCTAACATTTAGTCTTATTTCTTAATAGTCTATGTGTTTTTGTAACTAGATTATGCCATGTGTGGAAAAGGATTTCTTAGTAATCAGTAGGCACCATGCAACTAGCTATTTGCAGATGAGCTGTGATTTTGTCAAGGACTGACATTTCAGATAATGACAGATGCAAGTGTAATTCTCTCATCTGGATTCAAAATGACTCATCTTTTCATCTTGTTGTTGATGTGTGCCTTTGAATGGTGGGCTCTTCATGATGGCTACAGGACCTCAATCAAACAGCAATAGAAATGGAAGTCTAATCTGCTGTCAGGTTTAAATATTTGCTGGCCCTTGACTACTCTGCAACGGTAGAATTAAACAGGATGGCATCATTTAGCCTTAGTGGTAATTACCACAGGTTTACAAACACTGGTCTTAACCCCTCATCTCCGGTTTCCTTTCCCACAGTGTAAAGCCAGAGAGATACTTCTTGCTCTTTCAGTAGGATTACCAACAATACTAAGCACTCTTGCATGTACAATACTCACTCTCTCTCTCTCTCTCTCTCTCTCTCTCTCTCTCTCTCTCTCTCTCTCTCTCTCTCTCTCTCTCTCTCACACACACACACACACCCCTTGTCTCACTCACTCACTCACTCACTCTCTCTCTCTCACATACACACACACACACACACACACACACACACACCCTTTCACTCTTTAACATGTAAGTCTGCATGCATTTACTCATCTCACTGTGTAAAAGAACATGACGGTTGGAACAAATGAATACTAAACTTTTTTTTTTTTTTTAAAATCAGCCATCCCATCAAGGTCAAAAACATATTTTTAAGTTTTTTTCCTACCACTTGATAAATTCCATTTATTACATTGGTGTGCTATAGTTTCTCACTTAAACCTGTGAATATGATGGTTTGAGACTTTTTTTTTATAAAATATATTTTCAGGCAGTCCTCTCACATCACCTTCACCATCATCTTCAGTGGTTCTGCATAATTTTTTTTTTTTATCAATGTTTTCCAATTTTGCTCTCTGGCGTCTGTGAGTCGTGAGTTGCTTGTCTCTCTTGCCACTGACTTTAGTAGTCAGGCTCCCAGCGGGGTGTTTACATCAGAAAAACACAACCATGCTTCACTCCCTCGCCTAGGCAGGCTGGTGTTGGCCATTAGACCAGTAATCATGCAGAAGCTGTGACACTGGTGCATGGAACACCCCCTCAAGTCCTCGCATGAGTCAGTCAGTCAGCCATCCTTCATGAGGTGCCATAGCAGCAGAAGGAGGGGGAGGAGGGGGGGGGTTAATAAAATTTTCAATTCAATTTTATTTGTACACCGCGCATAACTAAAGCAATGTCTCAAGGCGTCTTACAGCAAGAAGCACCCAAGAGCACCAGGGGCAAGGAAAAACTCCCTTTTTGTGAGAGAGTTGGTAATAGGAAGAGACCTTGGGTAGTTCCACATTTCCCATGCTGACCCTGTTAAATATCTGTATTTGAGTCCCTTTGGTGGAACCCTTCCCAGGGAATGCACCCTTTAGATTCTACCATTGCAGGAGAGCTGCTCATGGGCTTGTCTGTCTGTCTGTCTGTCTGTCTGTGTGGGACTGCTGTGCACCTACTGCAGCAACACAATTTTCAACTGCGAATTGGAATTGTCTCCCAGATTCACATATCCTAGGGCACTGGCCGTTCTCTCCCTGCGAGACGAACAAAAGAGAGTGATCATGAATCAAGCAGTGTTTGTGGGCCTCTTTCAGTCCCTCCCCTGAAAGCCTGTTGATTTCAGCACAGGCTCCATTTGAAGCATTGTCCTCACCGAAAATAGTTTTATTCAAATGTGGTTTTTCGGTCTTGGTCCGTGACTGTGGACACAGAGGCCTTGTTTCACAGACTGGATGTCTCGGTAACCAGGGTGCTGCTATGCACGGAAGCACGAGAGAGGGAGATGGCTTGTGTGTGTGTGTTTGTGTGTGAGTGAGAGAGAGAAAAAGGAACAGAAGGAGGACAGTAAAGAATGGGGTTGTTCTATTTTTTCTCCCTCAGCTGCAGTATAAATCAAGCTGCTCGCATCGCTGCGAAAGATGCAGCTAGGGCCCCTCGTTATCACCCCCCACCCTAACCTACTCCAATCAGTGCATGTGTGTGTGTTTGTGTGTGCACCAAGGCCAGTGTCCAATCAAGACCCACCCTGATTGTATACCTCAGCATCAGGCCACCCAGACTCCTCTCCTCTCCTCTCCTCTCCTCTCCTCTCCTCTCCTCTCCGTTGCACACAGAAGCCCTACCCGCACAGAGCAA
>JASCQY010000080.1:3178196-3201168 GCA_030264315.1 Sardinella tawilis | reverse complement strand
TAGATACCCCCCCCTCCTCCACACACACACACACACACCCCTCTTCAGTTCTCCCATTTTACACGGCTCTAATGGAAATTCACCTCTCTCACTATCCATCCAGACGGCCCTCTCCCCATTTTCTTGCTTTTTAATGTGTGGATGAGGCCCCCCCCCCACATCATGTGCCCATTTGGGTGCTAATTTAGTACTCAATAGCTCTAAAGAATCTCACCGCCTTCACAGGCCATCCGGGTTTGACACAGACGCACACAACCAAATGAAGAGCCGTTGATTGGCGACAAGGAAGGCGAAGAGGATTAGACTGGGTTTGGTGTGGCCCGGCTGACATGACGACTGCGTGTCTGATAAGAGGGACAGCAGATGGCTGATGTGCTCTGTGCTCCGTGACAGGGTGGGGCGGGGGGGGGGGGGGGGGGGGGGGCGGTCGTAGCTTGGCATCGAGCCAAGACTATCCCACAATGCACCTGGCTGCGAGGCCTCTAAAGGGAAAGTCTCTGGATCTTTCTGCTCCATTTTTTTGGTGGAGGCCATCAGCAATCATATAATTACCTGCAGGAACTTTTGCACTTAATAATTAAAGCAGTACCAACCTGAATGAATTCAATTACATTTCATTTCTGTTCACAAGTTTCCCTTTTGTGCACGCCTTCTTGTACTCACGCTCATCCCCCCCAAAGCCAAAGGGGAGGTAGAAGTAATTCTAAGTAATTAAGTAATTCTAAACACAAACTTCTCAAACCTTCAAGCTGCCTTCTAGCTTTACTTCATCTGGAGCCCAATCTGCATATTTATTTCCATCTCTGTGTCTCCATCCATCCATCCATCCATTCATTCATTCATCCATCCATCTATCCATCAGTCATACTGCCTTTACATGAACCATCATATCGACCAGCATTCTCCTCCTGTGCCTCTCCGTGCGTTGACCCCCTTGAGCTGGTGTGAGTGATTCATCTTGCCCCAGACAGTCTGTAGAATTTGGCTGCTCACTGGAGCCCAAACAGATCCTTTCCACTCCTATGTTCAGATTGATGCCCAGATCAATATAGACGGTAAGAGAAAGTCTGCAAAAGTTTCTCCTGACTCTTCGATTCATTTCTCCTTGTGGACATTTGGAAATTGAAGGCCGTTTCATCAGTTCTGCTTGCCTTTCGTGAGCTTTTCCCACTCGGCAGGGCAGGCTGGAAATGCGTGCACGCGCAGCGTTAATTTGTGATCGTCCTTCAGGTTGTTTTTGCAAGGTCTCCGTTTTTCGGCTCACAGTTTGATTCTGGCGGCTTTCTGGGGAAGATAAGCAGCCCTGTTGTCGTGGAGAGCTTTTCCTCTCCTCTCCTCTCCTCCCCGCTCCTCTCCTCTCTTCCCCGCTCCGCTCCCCCAGAGCCGTGGCCAGATATGTGCCTTCATTAGGCGCTCTGAGGGGCTCACTAGAGTCATGGGGAGAGGGTGGGTGGAGTGCTGGAGAGGCTCTGTAATGAATTGAAATGAGATTACTGATTATTGGTGCAGAATTTGGCGGTCTTCTAAACCAGTCCTACAGTGCTTCAACAATGACGGCTGCCTAGCGCGCACTCTCTTTTTCTCTCTCTCTCTCTCTCTCCCTTATTCTCCATCATCTCAGCCCTTCCTCACGAGTGCGGAGCGGGCTGCTTCTCCAACCGCCCATCTGTCAGGAGCAGCAGGACTCCCCGCTTGGCAGGTAGACGGCACGCGCAGTCAAAGGTGCAAGGCACACCTGAGGCTTCTATTGGCTCGCAAGCTGCTCGCAAGAACACGGCTCTCCAGAAACTGTTGCAGGCCAGAACATGAAGCTGCCCGGAGCCGAGAAATATTTCACATAATGTACAGCTCGACCGTAGGCGACGCCTATTGTGGTGGCGCACACACCCTGCCTTATTGCAGGCAAACGGTGAAGTGAAGCCAAGCCAAGTCAAGTCAATCCAGTGTGAGGAATGAGGTTCATGAGGAGCTCACTCTCCTGTCTCTGATGCGTTACGATCACATTATGGACATGGGTGTGTGTACTCTCCCCACACTGGGGGCGCGTGGGGGCTGTTGCATGGCTGACGCGGGAGAGAGAGAGAGGACCCTGGCTGCCTGCGAGTATTAAGGAAATGATGGCACGGCCAGATAAGCTTCAGACACTGAGCAGCACAGGCTGTGAGTCGCTTTCCTTTGAAGCTGACAGATAACCAGACCAGAAGAGGGAGAGAGGGAGAGGGACGGGGAGCGCACCCAGTCGGGGCTGTTTTTGACGGAAGGCTTCAGGCTGACGAAAATGTCTGTATCGTCCCATCGTCATGTGCCGGTAGAGTCCTACGCTTCACCTGAGAGGGTGTCACTCCTAATAAACGTCTGTGCAGAACTCTGAACAAGACACTCCCCAGCAGAGTCAGGATTTGAGGGGAGCTGTCAGCCTCCATCTTTCTCTCTCTTTCTAGCCACCTCTCTCTCTCTCTCTTTCTCTCTGCTGTGCTCCTCTTCCTTTGCTCTTCCCTCTCTTCGCCATTCTGATGGGACCCACATGCCGCCTGTGCATTGGAGCGGAAGAGGCTCCCCTGATACCCGTCAGCGAGCATCGCCCTGTGAGGTCACACAGCTGTTAAAAGGCAGATCAGAAATCTCTCAGCGAGGAGCGCTGTCACTGAGGGTTTTTGCCATCACACTCGAAAGAAGTCGTCCATTGCTAACGTGTCATGAGACGATGATGCTATGAATGTCAAATATAATATTAAAGAGCTGTTGCAGCAGGTCCTCGTCTCTAAGTAGTTTAATATATGCATGTTGGGGCCCCTTGCCTTGCTCATTCCCACAGAAGATAGAAGCAACAGGGCTTCAGACGGAAGATGTGTTTTCTCATGCAGTGAAGACCTCTTCTCGTGTCCTCAGGTTGCTGTCAGGTCTGTTGAGGAATGTGGGGAATTGCGCCAAAAAAAAAAAAATGACACTCCCCTTTCTCAAGGTTGTCTTGCATCGATATTTACCGTTAGGCATGAAATCGCTTCACAGCCAACTCCAAATTACAGGCGTCAGGAATGTGGAGGTCAGTGGCTGAGGATGACTGGCGCCGAAGATCACACCCTCTCTCTGGCTGGTCATGCTCGGCAGGATTAGATGGGAGCAATGGGAAAAGAAAAAGAATAACAGAACGACACACAATTTGTGGCCTCTGATTTATTACCATTTGTCCTTGAAGTCTCAGATTCTTGCTTTTTTTTATTGTTTATTTTCTTCCTATCTCTCTCTCTCTCTATCTATCTATCTGTCCCTTTCTGCCCTCCTCTCCTCTCCTCTCCTCTCTCCCTCTCTCTCTCTCTCTCTCTCTCCAATCCTGTCGCCTGTATGAGTCAGACTGCATCCTGGCTGAATATCAACATCTCACCGTGCACGCTGCTGCATGCCAGAAGCTCAGACCATCCCCCTCTCCTGCGTTTGATAAAAAGTGGACCAAAATCTGCAACAAAGCTGTTTTGCAGTCTCTCTGTTAATGTGTATTCTGTTAAATTATTCTTAATGATTATAGCTCATAATGATGCAGTCTTTTCCAACATTGTTATGGTTTAACTACTGCACTTCCAAATAACTCTTGCAAATATTGCACTACATTTCCCATGATCCTCTGCACATTTCTGATTGGTCCCAAAAATGCAATTAGAGGATGCTCACTGGTCCCAGATGGGCTGGCACAGCTCTGGCTCATTGTATTGAGAGTGAGCAGGCCAGAGCAGCTGCTCCACACAGATTGCTCAGCAGCTGAGCGCTCACAGGCACAAATCACACACGCCGAGCTGGCCCATCAAAGGGCATCACAAAGGTACACGCCACAAATCAGTGGTTGCAGAATGGGAAATCAGCCGTGATGGGCCATACAGGAGCTTTGACTGGGTTCCAAGCCTACGGAAACATCTAGAAGCGCCAGCCACAACAGCTCCTTGTTCCGTGAGTTGTGGAAAACTGTATTCTTCCAAACACTTCCCCAAGCAGTCTTTTTTTTCCGCTGTCAGACAAGTGCCTGTTTTTCACCATGGATCAAATGCAGACAGAAAAAAAGGGCAAGAAATGTAATAAAAATAGAGCCTAGGATTATGCCACCATCTCTGGCTTCAGGGGGCTCCAACAGCCATTTAAAAGAATGTTAATCTTTCGCTCGCCGGCTGCCAGGGGTGGCTGCCTTTGTGCTTGTTCCACTGGTAGATAAACAGACACCTAAGCCATTTCATTTCAAAGGTCCCCTTCCCAGACTCTGGCTGAGTGGGCTCTAATCGGCCAGGAACAGGGAAAAGCTTTGTGGACACGGCCTGACTGTACAAGTACTGTGGCTCGCTCTCATGTTGAGAAATTCATCTCCCTGGTAACATACACTCATTACAGGATATAAAAATGCTCATGTTTAATTCAGCCATGGCCTCATCAATATTCAGCCAGTGTTCCCACTCCACCCGGTTTCATGGGGATGTGGAGATGGGCTTGGCGAATACATCACAGTGATCTAACCACCATGAGCCCTTTCCACTGATAGGGAGGGAGATGACCGCGGTGGGAAGAAAATGGATGCGCAAGCCATGCTTTTTTTTTCCCTCCTCATGATTGTCCATAGATGTCACAAAGTCATTAGCGCTCTCACTTCAGTAAGCCCCTCAATCTCATTTATCCTCTCGGCCACTCTGGTAATGGTGTCTAATTGCCTCCAATTTGTTAGCAGCCTGAGTCTTTTGTTCTCCTTCCTGCTGACCAGATTCTGGCTGTTGGGACCGACTGTGCTAGCTTGTGCTGCCGAAACGAGCACGAAATAAAGTTAACCTTTGTGACACCGCACAATGTGTGGAGACGGCGAGGTCGTGTAGAGCTGTGGAGAGTTAACGGAGCGTCACCGTTTATCGCCCTGTAAAAAATAGCCTGTGCCCAACTCGGCCTCGGCGGCGGTGTAAGAACCATCCGCGGGTTTATGGGCCCTGCCTTGCGTGCCGGCTGCTCCAGCCCTCTCTGCAAAGCTATGGATCATAACATTCACAGAAGGCCCACAGGAGCACGGCCTTCTCCAGCCCTAATTAAATGCAGCGTCAAAAGCCCCTAATTAAATTTACCTAATGCTATCCCCTCTCAAACAGATTGGGAGAGTTTTACGATCAATAGCTAATCTGTCATCTGAAATGAGGAAATAATTTTTGGCCTATATTAGCACAGTTTCCTCAGAAGTGGAATAAATTAGCCACTTTCATCAAGAACAGATAAGAAAAAGGAAATCGTGTAGGTTGAGGAAAGGTCGGCATTATATTTGTTCCTCCACCACATTATAGACTGTGCCTTTTTTTCCTTTCTAAAGGTCATTTCCATTTATTTTACATGCCCTTTTCTCCAAGGCTCAAAAGCAGTTTAGAATTTGCAAGACTGCTACCTTAAGACAGATCAAATGCACATCCACTCATCACAAGCTTATCTCTGTTATCTCGTGCACCATAACCCAGAGGATGCTGTCTGCTCTCTGACAGTAGACCTCTGATTGTCCAGATCTTGTGATTTTTATATTTGACTCCGAAGTGAACGTGGCCATGGTTTACATCTTTTTGCCATGAACCACCCGATTGTGCCGTTATGGCTTTGCACTGAATACTGGACGTCATTCCTGCCTGCACTTATTTGCTGTTGGACTTGCAGCATTTTGCCATTATGCCTTAAGATGCAGCTCACTACAAATGTAGCTATTTGATATTTCCATGCACTAGATCATTTGAAATGGGCCCAGAAACTGATCCAGCAAGTACAATGCTCCTAATCAATCAATGAAATATACACCAGTGTTGCCAACATCTAGGACAATATTTTACTTTCCATTTCTGCTGCATGCAACAGACTGTCCATCTGAGGTTGAAAAGGGCAATAGATGTGTGTGAATGTGTAGCACGTGTATGGGTATTGTATCAAGTCTATAATAAATGTCTTTGCCCGTGTCTGATGGCAACGATCTCTGCTGTGTTTTCAGTGTTTGCGGACGTTGGTGGGCCACACGGGTGGCGTGTGGTCGTCCCAGATGAGGGACAACATCATAATCAGCGGCTCGACGGACCGCACGCTGAAGGTGTGGAACGCCGAGACGGGAGAATGTATCCACACGCTTTACGGCCACACCTCCACTGTACGCTGCATGCACCTGCACGAGAAAAGGTAAGACCGTAAGACCAGCCCTCTTCCTCTCCCGCTCACATGCCCGCAAGCTCAGACGGCTCTCATGCCGCTTTGCTCGCTCGGCTCGTAATGGCAGTCATCTAACGGTACTGACCCACTGGTCATGTCAAGAATACACATGATTTTTTTTTTTAGCAAGCGCGTAGTCTCCGCCCGTTGTGGATGAAGGCGTGTCATTTTAAAATTTAGTCAACTGACCTTCGCTCCTCCTGACTGGCTGATTCCTACTGCACAAGCTTAATAGGTTAATAGTGATGCGTTTGACGGACTCATTTGCATAAAGTTCAGCAGAGCTCAACTTTTGACGTGGCTTTTGGCCAGTCGCGCAGCCAAGATGCTTTGCGAAGTCATCCTTAACGTTCTGACGGGCTCTATTGAAAATGAACTGAAATCGAGACGCATGAACTTTTGACGTGACCAGTGAATCAGCACCGTAAGGGTCACCGACTTGACTGTATATCAAAGTCTACTCATCAGAGTAGAATCTTGTATTTTTTTCTTTCAAGAATGTGCATATGCCATTTTTTGTGGTTCAGAGGTCATGGCAAAGCAGTTTTTTGTCAACGTAGGATTCTTCAGGCCATCTAGTCATGACAAGTGGTCCTTGAACATGACCGCAGACAAGCTCATGATCAAATGTGCATTGTGAGCGAGGCTACTACCCGCAGCTAACATGCTCTTAAAACGACTCTCAGAATGCCACAGCTGGAAAAGGCAAATGTTCACATGTCGGTGCACAACAATGTGCTCTCTGGGGTGAAGGGCTCGCTGCACTCAGTCCCCTGTGGAGGCCAGCTGTCAGTCTGAGCGCGCTCCGCTCCGCTCGTGCACGGCCCCTAGTGCTCTTTCCGCCCAGGGCCATGTGGGGGGCTGAGCGCCTTCTGATTACTCACTGGGCAGAAAGGACCCGGTGCACCGAGAAACGGACCGCCCTGGAGGAGGCGAGAGGGGGGAGGTGGGGTGGTGTGTGTGTGTGTGTGTGTGTGTGTGTGTGTGTGTGTGTGTGGGGGCGGGTGGTTGGGTTGAGGTGGGGTGAGTGAGGGCAATATAGCAGAAGCTTCCAGAGCACCACGCTCCTCTGCTCTGTCCTTTGTTCCGGTCTGCACTAGAAGAGGCGTCCTCTGTCCTCAGCTCAGACGTAGTAAAATGTTATTTATGGCAGACTTGTGTTCAATGCCACGAGCTGAAAAGGCCGCGGCACGCATACTTGGATTTCACCGTGGGAGATGGAAATGGATACGTCTTGGCAGGACTCCAGCCATATCTGCATTAATAAGCGTGCTGGGAGAATGCACCAAATCCCCTTTGATAAATGATGGCTCCCCCTAAAGGTGAAGTCACTATTCAGCACAATCTGATAGAGGCCTTTCAACTCCATCCTTATTCATCCATCTGGCTGGTCTGTCTGTCTGTCTATCTATGTGTGTCTTGTCAATAGGGTGGTGAGTGGTTCCCGGGACGCCACGCTGCGCGTGTGGGACATCGAGACGGGTCAGTGTTTGCACGTGCTCATGGGCCACGTGGCGGCAGTGCGCTGCGTTCAGTATGACGGCCGCAGGGTCGTGAGCGGTGCCTACGACTTCATGGTCAAGGTGTGGGACCCAGAGACGGAGACGTGCCTGCACACGCTGCAGGGACACACCAACAGAGTCTACTCCTTACAGGTACGCAACATGGCCCCACACACACACACACACACACACACACACACACACACACACACATGACTACTCATTGGAGGGCTCCGGAGGACAAAGCAGTTTTAGTCCATCAGACAGATTGGTCTGTTACACTCCTCTTTTTAAATCAGCCACAGCAGGCAGGCCTGTGGAAATCAGATATGTAGGAGTCATCAGTACGCCACTCAGACCTCTCGCATCTCTAGTGCATCCACATGGAAGGAAGGGATTATGACTCATGCTGCACAGTGCACTATCCTGTCTGGCTCTCCGCAAGTCATTTCAAAGAGATGATAATGTAACATCTTACTCTGTGAGCTTCGGAAATGACCTCACTAGCCTGTCTGTTTGTCAGATTGGTACATAGATCGATCAATCACTCATTTATTCATCCGATAGGTCACGATCGTTCATGAATGTCATCATCAGCATCTTAAAGTAAGCTTGATGAAGTCCAAAAGAGACACAACATGCATTCCAAACCTTTAATCCTCTGGCTACTGTTGGTGCACAAGGCTAGAGAAGTGTCTCGGGACACAAAGTCTTTCAGAACTGATATCCAAGGCCGTATTTCCTGTGGCTATGTTCCCTGGCTGGTCAGAATGAAAGCCAGGAGGCCCCTGGCATACGGTGCATGTAGTAAAGCATGTCAGGTGTGGGGAAGTGTTGGCAGGGCTGCTGGTGTGCGCCTGGCTGGTATGAAAGGTTAATGCATTCCCCTAGCCTGCGCGTCCTCTGCTCCGGTCTGGTCCTCCTCACATTGATTACTCGGCAGTTAAGCTCAGGGCTCAGCCGCCTCCTCTAAGGAGGCCCATCCTCTGCATGGCCACAGAGCAGAGGCAGAGCTGCCGATCCTGCTCTAGAGATGCTTCTTGGGCTCTTAAGTAGTGCTGGTTTCTATGAGGAGTATCAAGAGAGGCTGATTTATTCATGGAGTGGGAATATTGTGGGAGTATTGCATGTATTGAATGTCATGTTATGTGTTAGTCTTAACATTGGCTTTGGCAACACTGTAATTACACAGTCATGCTAGTAAAGCACCTTGAAATTGAATTGAATATGAATCTGAAAAGAAATAATAAAGGTCAGCACTTTTTGGATAAAAGCTCCCAAACCTGAGTATATTTAGCACAATGTCTCAAACAGTTTGATTTTTTTGGTGCAGCACCTGGTACTGGTGTGATGTGCACACATTCTTCCCCCTTCTCATGGGAATCTGACCTAGAGACTTGTTTTTTTTTTTTTTTTTTTTTTCCTCCCTCAGTTTGACGGCGTGCATGTGGTGAGCGGCTCGTTGGACACGTCGATCCGCGTGTGGGACGTGGAGACGGGGAACTGCATCCACACGCTCACCGGTCACCAGTCCCTCACCAGCGGCATGGAGCTGAAAGATAACATCCTGGTCTCCGGCAACGCCGACTCCACCGTCAAGATCTGGGACATCAAGACGGGCCAGTGCCTCCAGACTCTTCAAGGTCAGAGAGCCGATTCGCCTCAAGTGGATTTCGGCTAAATGCTATACTGTTACATAGGGTCACATAAGTCTGCAGCATTGTGTGTGTGTGTGTGTGTGACCTTATTTGAAATGCCTCAGACTAGCTGGCAGCTACTGCTAGCAATTGCTAAACCAGAGGCATTCGTCCCTACTAGCTGAGGTCCCTGAATGCACATCTCGTCCTTCAGCTGTGCACTGTGCTGCGGTGTGCTGTGGTGTGGGCAGTGTCTGGCCCGCTGATGCCGTCATCCCAAACCGCTCTGGCTCTTTGATCCGGACGGCATAATTGTGTCTCGAAGGCCCTCTAAACAGGAAGAATCCGAGAGCACACGGTTCCATAAACAAAGAAAATCGAATGGTTTACAGCTCCAGGAAAAACAGTTGCCTCTGGCCCTGGGCGCTGAGAACACAACAAACCCGGCACATCATGCAGCTCCTCATCCCCAGCGCCTTCCTCTGCCCCCATAACAATTATCTCTCTCCTCCTGGAACCATCCAGACGAGCAGTCTGCACGACGGCGTTCCCCCTCTCTCTTTCTTTCGCGCGCGCGTGTGCGCGCGCTTTCTCGCTCTCTCGCTCTCATCTGGATGGCCTTATTAGCCACCCTATGGCTGCTGTGGAAGCTCACCCGGCTGGCTCAGGAGAACAAAGGGATCCCCTCTGCTGGCATCAGAGGGCTAGAGAGGCACGGGGCTTGAAGGATGATGAAAAGGAGAGGCAGAGAGAGAGAGAGAGAGAGAGAGAGAGACGGGGGGAGGGTTGGGGAATGGGGGAAGACGTGTCGTGTGAGGAAGCCCTGCGAGGCAGAGGCACGAGAGGATGAGAGAGGTGGTGGGGGGGATGGGTCGGGCTTGGTCTGGTTTGGTTTGGGGTGCAGGGCTGGCGGAGGTGGGGGGTCGTATGTAGTCTCTTTGTAGGTCAGCTAATTGGGTCATTGGACATTTCCCTTCTATTCAAGATGACATTTAGATAGAACAATAGACAGAGAAACAGGATACTTAACATTAAAGGAAATGGACCTGATGTTTTATTATGTTGATGGAGACGGGGAGGGAGCTTTCCACAGTCCTTTGTTGAGTTTTTAACATGAGGCAATGTACAACAAAGGCAACTGAGCCGTTTTCAAAGGGGGCGTATAGTATACTTGCGCACAAGCACAGATTGAGTGACTTGCTCCTAGCGAATGCTGCTTTGAAATGGAAATAGCTCATGGCTTGGATTGGACTGGATTATATACTAGATTATCTACAGTTAAGTCATCAGACGCATACAGTAGTGCATACAGTTAAGTCATCAGTCACATAAGGTATACTAGTTAGTATTTGCATGTAATGCAGAAGTGCTTTGTGTCCTAATTGCCCACAGAATCTTTCCATTTGTGTCTCACCACTGTCTTTCAATTTCATTTTAATTCAATACTACGTCTGCAAGAGGACCTCTTTTTTTGGTTTGGCTTGTGGTTTATACTGGTTTATACTGTAGATGGACAAAAGAGAGGAGAAGGAATCTGAAAGACAAAAAGAACAGTGGAAACCCCAACTAGCCTCTGTGATGACGGTACTAACTCCCCATCTCTTCTTTCCTGGGTTCCCATAGGTCCTCACAAGCACCAGAGCGCCGTCACGTGCCTCCAGTTCAACAAGAACTTTGTGATCACCAGCTCGGACGACGGCACGGTGAAGCTGTGGGACCTGAAGACGGGCGAGTTCATCCGCAACCTGGTGACGCTGGAGAGCGGCGGCAGCGGCGGCGTTGTGTGGCGTATCCGCGCCTCCAACACCAAGCTGGTGTGCGCCGTGGGCAGCCGCAACGGCACCGAGGAGACCAAGCTGCTCGTGCTGGACTTTGACGTCGACATGAAGTGACATGCGCTTTTTTTTTTTTTTTTTAAACGGGGGATGCTGATGTTGAGGAGGAGGGGAGAAAAAGAGGGGGTGCTTGAGTGAGAGAGAGAGAGAGAGAGAGAGAGCGAGAGAGAGAGTGAAAGAGGGGTTGAAGGTGGATAGCTGAGCCCCCTTGTGGAGCTCAGTGTCATGATCCATCGCTTGCTCTTTTTTATTTAAACAGCAACAACAACAAAATGTATCTCTCCAACCATCCCCAGGCAGCCCCCCCCCCCATGTGCCGGGTGGTGGTGGTGGTGGTGGTGCTGTCTGGCACTGCAGTTTCTCCATCCGCCCTCTCTCTCTCCCCCCTCGGCTGGACGGGGACGTGGACGTGGCCCTCTGCTCGGGGGTGGATGACGAGAGCACGGGCGACACAGAGGAGGGGCCCAGACGGAGGAGAGGACTGGACTCTTCCGCTGTCTCCTCCCCCCCCGCCCCTCCCCACGCTCCAGATGTGTGTCTGCGGCGGAAGGTCAGCTTGCTCAGCAGCAACAACAATAATAACAACACACAGACTGGTCTGCCAGCAGCGTTGTGTTCAGATGTACAAATCCCACAATTTTAGCCCTTCACCCTCACCTGCTATAAGCAGGTGTTGAGCGCACCAACGCCAGGCAGCCGTGAACACACACACACACACTCTCTCTCTCACACACACACACACACACACTGTCACTCCTAGAGACCTCTGATTTGAGTTCCATTCAGTGCTGCTTACGGAGCCCCCCACCAGAGGGTGATGGCAGGGGTTTTGGGATGGGAGGGGGGGTTGTGGGTTGCTCAAGGGGAAGAGAGGAGATGCATGGACTCGATGGACCTGTCGGATGCCCCCAGCCCTGATGGTTGAGGCCCTGGGGCAGGTGCTCTCCATTTTCCTCCATTTCTGTGCTTTTTGGTTGGTTTCCTTTTTTTTTTTTTTTTTTTCTCATCACTTTGTTTTTCCTTTGCTTTGAGTTCCTCACAAACAAAGATGGCCTATGAGTTTCTTTTAGTGTGTTCACCGAATTTCCACCCTCTTGTTTTGCCCGCTGTTGCCATTAGCAACAACTCCCAGTATTAAGCTGTTCTTTGCTCTTCACGTTACATTCTATTTATTTTGTTGGGGATTTTTAGTAGATTTTTTTTTTTCCACGTTTTTTTTTTTTTTTTCCCTTCTTCTCTCCTTCCATGTCTTTTGCTTCCTTTTGCGCACAGAGCTGACCGGAAGCCTAGTCTTCAGTGGAGTGTGTCTGCCCTTTGGCCATCTACGTAGGGGAGCAGGGACATTTGGTCACCTTGGTGCAAGTGTTTAAAGCTAAGGATGGGGGAGAGGTGGGAGGTGTGTGTGTGTGTGTGGGTAGTGGTGGTGGTGGCGGCGGTGAGCTAACGTTACCTGAGAGCTCCTGGGAAGCACTCTTTCTTTTCCCCCCCAGTACTGTTTCTCCCAGTGGCCAAACAGAATTCATGCTGCTAGACAGAAAAACAAGGTGGAACTTTTAACTCGCTGTGACGTTTTAGTCCCAGACTAAATTCCAAAAATTGACTCTATATAGTTTGGACGGAGAAAAAGAAAAAAAAAAAATATGCGCAATGGAAATTACAACCGACATTTTTTTTTTCATGTGTGTTTTTTTTGTTTTGTCTTGTTTTTTTGTTTTTGCCACTGAAACTTGAGCCAAATGTGCCTCAACGAGGCTGAGAAGAGGGAGAGTGATCAACAGACAAAGACAGATTTGCCCGAGGAGACAGGATATGATTGACACAAGCAGATTAATGTGTGTTTGTGCATGTATGTGTGCCTGTGTGCTGCGTGAGTGTGCCTGCGTGTGTGTGTGTGCGCGTGTGTGCCGTGTGGTGTCTTGAACAATTGTAAACACATTCCTTTGGACAAAGCTCTGATGGCCTGTACTCTTTCGAAATATGTGTTTGACGGGGCTTACTGAAGCATCAACCCAGGCAGGGTTTTAAAGTGAATGAGAACTGTCCATGTAGCTGTCTTTGAGCTTGATGTCTGTGTTTCGTTCACTCGAATGTTTTTGCAGCTGATTTCAGAGGCATCACCATTAAACCAACTGACAGGTCCACGTGGTGACGAGGCAAGAGTCGTATTATTTGAAATGTTACAGAACCAGAGCTCTTTACACTCTCCGAACAAGGGGAGGGGACACGAGGCAGCAGCACAGGCAAATGAATTCAAGGTGAACATAGCCAAACGATTAGTCTCATTCTCCAAGTCACACAACTCAAGCTGAACTGTGAAAGTGGTATAACACTGTATATTATAAAACAATCTTGTTCTTTCTTATCTGTTTTTTTTTTTCTTTTTATTCAGTTTAATTTATGATCTGGTTTTAAAAATCAGATGTTGGAGGTGTTTTTATTTTTCATTCAGTTCATGTAACTGCCTGGCATAACAGACAGAAAAAAAACTTAAAGGGATTGTGTATTGTTTGATTCACTTAGAATTTTTATTTTCTTATAACTTAAGTGCAATAAAATGTGTTTTTTCTTTTTCATTTCAAGCCTGTTGGTTGTGTGTGCTTGTCAGTGTGGAAGTGTCATTCGTGTAAAAAAAAAATAAAGCTTCAACCATCTACGGCATTCACTTTAAATGGGTTAGCAACGCACACACACACCACCACACTAAACAGGAAACCAGTCAAATCACACAGGCGCACTGAAGAGAATCGAGGTCCCCAAGAAGACAAAATGTTGCCGGCGTCAGCCGCGGTGTGGCACGCCACATGGGACGACGAGTGACTTGGACATGTCCCCCATACCTGCCTTTGTTCCTGGCCATCTCCTCAATCAGAAATACTGCTAGCTGCCTGCCTGCCAGGTTTGCATCTTCTTGACTTGTTGTTAACACACAAGGTCCTCACATTGCTAGGAAAAGACAAATGCGAGAGGTGGCATTCATGTGCGTTGAAAAGACTACTTATTGGAGGTGAACTAATCCCCCCCCCCCCCCCCCCCAATATTCCAGTGAATGTCATCTGCAGAGCTGTTTGCCAGTTGCTGCATGCAGCCCACGCTATGAAGGGCGTGTTCATCACAATCAGCGCAAGCATCTCTTTAATTAGAGGGTAGAAGCCTTTGGTACTAATGGAAGACCTACACAATGCTACAAGGCTACTGAAAGCTCTGTTGCCTAGCAATAGCTGGGTTTTAATGCACTAGACCGCAGCCAAGGTAGAGAATGACGTGGCAGCAAAGACGTAGCAAATTCACGGCCTCAAGGTTGTTTGGATGTGAGCGTTGATTCATGGCAATACGGGCACAACTGATAATAGTTAAATGCAAAATTGTCTTGCATGTCGGCTCTGCTAAAGCAACCCTCGTTCCTTTGCTAGCATCATTTAAGGCTGTGTTAGAGCAATGAGAGACGCGCGCTCAGCAGACGGGTCACACTGAGAGTGAGTCACATCACATGGCTGCAAGTGCCGCACATCCATCTCTGTCTTCAGCCCGCGTCCACACCACAGATGCTACGCCTCCCCGTCAGCCACGCAATTAGCCTCAGAGAACTGGTGCGTGACAGGATATGGAGTGTGCATCTCCCTGCTCTGACTTGATTTATCTACAGAGTGGATTTTTCCAAAGCGGTTAAATTTTTAGCACAGCCGAGTGATGAATGGAGCCCCTCCTGCTTCCTCATTTGCCATTAATCTGAGTTATAAAAGTCTCCCCTTCTTTTGTGCTGCTCTGTCCAACCCTTCCGTAGCCTGCCTTGCCTTGCCTTGCCTTGCCTTGCCTTGCCTTGCCTTGCCTTGCCTTGCCTTGCCTTGCCTTTTTGGCAGGTGTCGTTTCATGTTAAAGCCATGAAGAAGTGAATGCGTTAGCGAAAACACTGAAATGTGTTGAGCTTCACAAGTGCCTCATCTCTAGGAGTCAAAAGTCTCTATACCATGACGGATAAAATCCAGGAATGCATGATGCATGTTCACACTTCATCTTGAATGGCTGTCATAATAATGAGGAACTGGACAGGTTTTAGAACCCACCCTCGTTCAAAATGACAGAATGTTGCCAAACATCTTGCACATCACCCATAGGGATGAATAGCCTGACAAGCCAGACTTAAAAAAACTTCTTTCCATTCGACGTCTGACTCGTCAGGCTAAGGGATGAATGGGATCCGTAGCAAAATGTCGCGGCTGCGGAATTTGGCCCCGAATGTCATGGAGATGGGTGTGGTTGGAGGAGGGGATGTTTTGGCAGTGGAAGCAAAGAGGGAAGACACTGTTACCCCCTCACTCACCCTCTCTCTTGTCTAACTCCCTCTCCCCTCAGCTCCTCTCCTCTCCTCACCTCACCTCACCTAATCCTTCCCTGGAGACAAGCCAGAACACTGGCTGACATTCAAGCGACTTGCAAGAAATGCTTCCCTCAAGTAAACCTATGTCTGTCAATCCCCCTTGAGCATTTCATCTGTCTGTATTATCTCATTCAGATTCCCCATTCCCAGAACAAGCCACATCCTTCGACATTACCGGTATACCAGCAGACATGGCTAAAGGGATCAGAAAGCAGCATAAAACAGACACGTAAAATCTGACGCAATTTCGAACTGAAAGACAACCCCGACCAACTTCTTGGCAAAAGGTTTAAACCTCCTTTTTTTAAAAAAAAAATAAATAAATAAAAAATTCTCTCTAGCTGTCTGGGGACTGAGTTAGATATACTGACAGCTTTGATCTTCTACATCAGTGTCACCCTGGCCTGAAATTGTTTTACTAAATCCTCTCATCTTGGCAGGTGTTAGAGTTTACCACTGCAGAGCTGCGTGTCATCATCCAAATGGGTGTGTTGATGGGAGTCGCAGGAAAGGGTCAACAGATTCACCTTTGCTGTCTGGGTCTTGGTGTCTCCTCAGCTCATCCCATCAAAGCAGCTCTCCCAACTGTTCCCAAGTCCTATTAGAATGCCAGACTTAGAACCGCTCTAATTGTGCCGGGCAAAATTGCCACTGGAAATGAGATTGTGGAATCATCTGTCGCAATGGGGGATCACAGCCCATCTGATGGCCAGCCTGCAAATGAGACGAGGCAGAGAGGTGATTTTGAGGATGGCTGCGTCTGACGGCGCAGCTCTGACACCCGCTCGTTCCAGCTCCAGACGCATCACTGCAGCCCTAGAGCGTGCCGCATTTCCCGGCTATATCTAGTCATCCAGTCGCTGCCAATTCCCCTTGAACTCAGTGGCACCACTAAGAGCTATCTGGGCCGGTTCTGGTATGGCGAACACATGTGTGGGAGGGTACACAGAAATAACATGGGCAACTCCTCTCCCCTCTTTCGGTGGACCCCATGGTGAAGTGTGTGTGTGTGTGTGTGTGTGTCTGGATCTGGGCAGCCCGAGTCCTGCTGACCTGATTCGAACTAATCCTGTAAGTGGGGCACACGGTGTGTACTGGCACACTCCGGCTCTTCCCAGAGAGAGAGAGAGAGAGCAATCCCTGCCACCCTGTGCCCGTCCTGCCCTGCTGCACCCTTTGTGGTGCATTGGCCTGGCAGCTCCTCTTGGCTGCCAGCTCAGAAAGGCCATCGCAGTGGTGCAGAACGTCTGCTGTTTTTTTCCTGTTTCGCTCTCTGGGACTTCGGGGTGATCCACTGTGTGAAAACGGCAGGCCCTCAGACCACTGGGTCACCGGCTCAGGTGGGTTTCGACGGTACATGCAGACCCCTGTGGTCAGTTCTGCTCTAAATGGATATGATTCTATTATGTGATGTGTGAAGCTGCAAGCAACACAGACCTGGGAGTAGTGCTACATGCAGCCTGACTTTCTTCACCGAGACGAGCAGGGTGGAGCGGGCTCCAAAGTGCTGTAGAAATAGCACTTGGTTATTTCTCAGGCTGTGTGTGCGTGTGTGTGAGTGTATGTGTGTGTGTGCATGTGTGTGAGTGCGTGTGTGTGTGTGTGTGTGTGCAAGCAAATGAATAGTACAGAAGAGGCTGAAAAAACCTCAAACTTAAGCAAGGTTGATGGAGACCATTTGAAGTAGAAGCTCAAAGTAGAGTGGTGCTTAATGCTCTATTTTGCCAGCTCTGTACAAAACACTCTGGGCTTCTTGAGAATTATCTGGCAGTCATTCATGATTTTTCTCTTTAAGCTTAGAAGTAGAATCATCTGCGTTAACTCCTGCTGTGTGCTGCAAGGCGTAATAATATTATTCCTTTTACACAGCAATTCACAATTTCAAATCTAGACAGACTATTTGTACGTCCAGTAAATCACACATATTAGATTTATCTTTTTATAAAATGCTTGTATTTATATTTGATTCCTATTGGATATAGCACATAAAGATAGACTCCCTCAGTTCCGTATATTCCAAAAATCTGTCATCTGGTCCCCATAGTATATATTCAGACGTTTTCTAACGGAAAAACAAAAACAAAACAAACCTCCTAGTGGCTTAAAGATAAACGGACAACTTCCATCTAGCCCCAGTCCTCCGCACATGCTTTTCACCTGCATGTTTGCGCCTGTAAGATGTTGACCAGCTTAAAAAAAGACATTTTCTCTCAAATGTATTTCTGTGTACAGTACGTAGTCATAGTCCTGCTCTGCTCACTGGTTAAGCCTATCGTAGTATGATAGTGTTCCACAGACACATCCACTGCCTTGATTGTGTTATTTATGGTTAGATTATTGCAGTTATCCAAACCCCATAATCTTATTTTAATCTTGTCTTTTATTTACATATGAGAGAACATGAGAGTTTGTTAGTCATCTTACAAAAAAAACAACAGCAATGCCATTGATGCTGCTCATTAAAATAGTATGCTCAGTTTTGAACTCCTGCAAGGCAAGGCAGTGGTGATGCTGCAGTCAGAGGCTTTTCAAAGCAGTGGGCTGCAATGACAAAGCAGAACCTCTAACCACCGGAGGGGGAAAGAAAGAGGCTCATGCACTCTGCACGGTGCATGCAATTACCAAGAAGAATGGCAGCGCTAGCAGGTCCGTAATTACACCTTCCATCTGCAGCGTGTGGCGGGGGGCTTGAGGAAATGGGGATGTTATTATGCCTGCATTATGAAGGCTCACCCCTAGGAGGACCAGCCTGTCCTCCTCTCCAGCCCCTGCCCTGGCCCACTCCTAGGCCCTGGCCTGCTCTTGAGGAAGAGCACACACACGCACACACACGCACACACACACACACACACACACACACACACACAGCTGGTGCCTGGAGCAAAGGACTCTGGTCACTGCACCAGCACTCCAGCACGGAACACTCTAGAATCTTAGCCACTGTTCTGGGTATAGCCCATCCAAAGTGGAGCTACATACATTGTGAAGGGACAGAGAGGGCAGAGTGTGAGTAATTATTGTGGCTGATTATTAAGTGCTTAATTATGTCTGCTGACAGGTCAGCCAAACCACTCCATCTCTACAAGAGGCAGAGTCAGGGAGGGGTCAAAGGTCGCAGCAGGAGCGTTTATGTGGCGCTGAATGGAGGGCCGACCCCGGTGACCCCGTGTCACTCATCGCCATCAGTCATGTCTTACATGCAGAACTGATGTGAGCATTATGCTGAGCTGAGACTGGTCTGTATGGAGGGAGGGTATTTTTCTGTCTTAAACTGACGGATGATGGAGCAGCTGGTACTGGATTGCCACATATGATTACCACACTTGAAAACTTCATAAATCAGCCAAAGGCATCTGTGATTTGTCATTCAATAAACTCACTTGAAATTTGGAAAAACACACCGTTCATTAAAAATGCAATTATTAAATTGGGTAACAACTCTTAGGGTTTGAGAAAATGATTTGAAAATTAAGTAGAAATGGAAAAAGGTGGTTTGATTGATGTCCAATTTAGTCTGTAAATTATTTTCTCTAATTTGTACCATGAAGACGTGTTTTAGTTTTTGGAAAACATGTTTACTTTCTAAATAGAAACAACTGCAAGATCAGCCTGAGGTTATTGAAGTACAATTATTATAATGATTTAACCTTGTGGCTGTCTTTGTCATTGGCATAAACTCTGTGACTAAGCTAGTTAAGCACTCTGTGTCTCTGACGGTTCATAAGCAGGACTCCAAACTTCTGGGTATGAGCCTGTTGACGCACAGTAGGTCATGTACCACAGAGCTGTTTCTTCTGTTTACAATAATTAGCTCAAAAAAGCCTTGTGACAAGAGCGATGTACCCTCCCTGCTTTGATGTCCTCTCTGCCTGTACTTGTATGTATAATTGATGCCTCTCACTCTGGGTCAGAGCTGGGCCTCCATCACAGAGGTGCACTCCAGCTGATGGGAGGTGAGCAATCGCCTGGAGCCACCAGGAGAGACCTGGCATGGTAATGAGCCTCCAACGCACTGATCAAAGGCCTCCCAGAGCAGGGCTGAAGCTCATAAGGCCTGGAGTGAAAACAGTCGTCCTGATCACTGCCTGTCAAGAGAAAAAAAAAAACACAAAATGAGGCAAATTCACAATTATCATTAAAAAAGGGGGGGGCTTGGTTGGTTTTAAAACTACATGACACTGGACTCCCAGAGATGAGCGGGACTGGCGATGCTCAAAGTGGGAATGAGAGTGGGAAGGAGCTCGAGGTTTAGGCCGGGCTGGATGAGTGATGGATTGGGATTACGAGGAGAGTCTGCCTCGAGTCGGGATCTGGAAGAGCGATGAGGCCTGGTTTGGCCTGGTGGTCAGGCAGTGATTGTCTGAGCTGGGTATTACCGTCTGTCTAACAGGCCAGCGGCTCCAGCATGGGTGTCTGGACTGGAGTGAATTATGCTCCTTCTCTCGCCATGCTCACAGGAGTCTCCGTTCCGCCTCCACCCCGGCTCAGCTTGGAGAGCCTTTGGGAGAGAGGATTACGCTTTGCTAAGATAACAGAGCTGAGATCGCCTCTCATATTGGACTGCTGTCTGTTAAATGCTAGCCACTGTTACAGAATGATCACTGGAGTGTTCTAGACAAACAGCAAAGAGCAAGAAGTGCTATGCTGTAGCAGTCCGTAATGGCCGCACTGTTTTAGAGTCAGTCCCTATACGAAAGAGCTACTGGGGAGAGCTGTTACAGTTATTGTACTGTAGGATGCTTAGCATAGGCCTACCTGTTCTCATTATTCCAGAGAATAGCAATGAGAGTTGAAATCCTCATGAAACTTGGCATCTTGGCAAACACACACTGTTGCCTTTTTCTTTCATTCTTTTTTTTTTTTTTTCTTCCAAGAACAACTCTTCCGATACACATTAGTTAGCAGGCTTATTTTCTCAGAAATGCCAGTGTGGCTGGAAGCGATGTCAGACGAGAGGCATTTGTTTGAGGAATCTGCCAGTGCCCTCCTCACTCCCAAGGCTTGTCTGAGAATTAAATCTCCAGATGAAATAACGTCTGCCTGATCGGATGCAAATTGAATTAGAGGAGGGGGTTGTGCTGGCTCTCTTTCCGGGCCGGCTTATTAGTCGCCATCCATTCCGTGCTGTTGGAGGTAATAAGCAAAAACAACACATTAATATTACATTAGGGCACCAAAGGCACAAACGCCACCTCATTCATCAAAGCTCAACAGATCTGCCACAAACCAGCTCGCACACAACAAACTTGTTCAGGCCCAGTGTGTGTGTGCGTGTGTGTGTGTGTGTGTGTGTGTGTGTGTGTGTGTGTGTGTGTGTGCCTCTGCGTGTGCAGTTTGGGCAAATATACATAAAGCCAGGGGGCATCACAGCAGAAATCAGGGCTAGTGCTCTTATGTGATATAGTGCACAAAGTCTTACAAAGATGAAACAGGAAATACTAAGTATACAGTATAATCTCCGGTGTTCCATATGGACTTAGCGTCTTCCTTCCCATTGTAAATGGTCAGGTGTGTTGGTTCTAATACTGGATTAATATCATACATTATCCTGACCTCCCATGATGCTTGTCAGTATAGAGTATGAACACTGATTTAAAGTTGGAAGTATACTAAAGTGGGCGCAGTTTGCTAACTTGCGCAAACTTCAGATAATTCAGTTCGTGTTAGCAGTTGGTTCACAATTCGGTCTATGTCGTATCAAATTGTTGCATTCTTTTTGCTACCGACAGTACTCTGGGGCCCCTTAAATTAAACAACAGTGTTAGGAATTGCTTCACGCTGGATTTGTCCTTTAAACCAGTAGCCCAGTAATAAACCTGATAGCCTAATACAAGAGTCTCATTCTGTAAATGACACAAAGCCGTCTGGCTGCTTTATTAGCCCTTTCGATAACACGTTGCTTGACGTTTTTGACAAAAGAGTGACATGAGCCTGTCATAACATGAATAACACTGTACCTGTGTCATGAACATGAATAACACTTTTTTAATGTTCATGACGGTTGTTATTAAGTGTCATTCGGTTTTTGTAATGTAATAAAGTTAACACTGTTTGGGGTTCAGATATGACAAAAACTGAATGACAAAATAATGACAGTCATGAACATTTTTGAGCGTCATCACACAGTCATGGTACATGTCATGTCATGTTTATGACAGGTTATGTCACGAAAACCTCAAGTTGGCTAAAGTGTTACTACTGCAATGTTTCTATGTTATTTTAACTAGGTTTATCACTAAACCATCTTTTCGGGTTGTTTATGTGCATATGGCCTACAGCTTTTCTTTTTTTTTTTTTTTTTTTTTGTAGGTTTGGCTCAATGGCCGGGAGAAAAACATGATGTAGGCCTATATAACATTTACCATTTATTTATGGAAAGAGATGAGGCTACAGATGCATACTTTCATTGTCTGTCTAATGATATCTAACTCCTGTCCTGGTATTAAAAACTATGTCTCATAAATTGAAGTTTGTATTTCATGCTTCAGTGAATTAGCCAATTAGATGACCAGCAACAGTGTTTTAACATGGTAGCAATTACTATATTTGAAGAGAGCAGTAGCCTATGCTGCTCCCACAGAGGCTGTGAAAACTCTTCAGACTTCTAAATAGCTGCTTTTGCAGTAGATGTGTATGACACAGAGAACATGCAAGGTTGTGTTCACTAGTCTGTTAGCAAAAACAAACAAAAGGCAGGCAGTGCATGTCTCTGCAAGCAGGTTTAGAGCAACCTTCATGGACGTGGGTGTGACAAATAATCATTCTTCTGTAATGCACTGAGTAAGGGAATGAAACAATCCCTCAGGCAATGAACTTCTACCTGCCAACATTGGGTAGACTAACACTTGCATTAGGTGTGCTATGTATTGTTTTACAGTGTGTTAATCATTACTTACATGGAAAGGTCTGTACAATTCATAATCATTTCAGCCCATTGCTTTCTTTGAATTTCTGTGGATTTTCTCCCTTGAACAAAAATGCAAAGGAGTTTTTCCAACCTTTGCAATGACCTATGGAGATGTGGCTGATTGTTGTTGTTTCTCAAACCCTCAGCCTATTATGCCTGAGAACGTAAACAAAAACAGCCGTCTCCATCCAGTGAGTGCAGTGCTGCCTGCAGGTCTGGAGACCTGTGGAGCGCCCTGCTTTGCTCTGCTCCTCTCCTCTCCTCTCCTCTCCTCTCCTCTCGGCTCGGCTCGGCTCGGCTCGGCTGCGCGCTGCTGGAGGAGCCATGTAATATTTAGAGCTCAGGGTAAATAATGGATGGAACAAAACAAAGAACGGAGAGCCAGCCAGGCGTGAAATTTGTGGCTGAAGGAGAGGCGCTCGGAGCTGGAGCTGCTGCTCTCATGGAGGAGGAGAGGAGGGGTGTGTGTGTGTGTGTGTGTGTGTGTGTGTGTGTGTGTGTGTGTGTGTGTGTGTGTGTGTGTG
>JASCQY010000080.1:3164384-3169384 GCA_030264315.1 Sardinella tawilis | reverse complement strand
ACATGTTGGACTTATGAGTTATATACTTATGATGTTTTGTATGCAACATTAGGCCTAATTGTTCTGGAAACAATACATCAAGTACAGGTGAATATCTAAATTAACAGTGTTGCTGTTTGAGTGGGATGTTTACAGGTGCAGTCAGTGAGGCTAAACAGTTTGTAATAGTACTTGCTTAATCTTATGATTCTGCCAGTTCTCCAGATAAACGGTAAAAAAAATTGTATCTTTCTCTTAAACCAAGAGCCTTCTAGCATGCTAGCTAGCAAGAGTGGCTCCCTTGGTTTACAGCAACTGCACTAAGCTAAAGCCAAAAAAAAACACTGCTCCCAAAGCAGGACAACGCCTGGATAGATTTTAACCAGGTTTTTTTTCACAGTTTTAAGTCTGAGGGTGACCGAGACTGCCTTAATTTCATGTTTGGGTGGCATATTCCTTTAAGCATGATAAGCATGATAAGCATTGCTGACTGTACTGTCAATGGGGATGGTTGAAATGTTTTTGTTTGTTTTACAAGCCAAACAGCTGAATGAAATGCAATGTTTGATGGGGACGTGTCAGAGCGTTTGTTCCAGACTGCTTGCTTACTCACTGTTTTTTATGCATCATCTTTGGAAACATTTGTTGTTACAACAACAAATTTGTTGAAACAACTTGTTCTAATTTAGTCATATGTTGTGTCATGAAGAATTATTCTACTGTATGAAGTATGTTTTATATTTGTCAGTTGGGTGTTGTCTGGTTTCAAATATGTCTGTTCCTGCTGCCTGCTGTCACTGTTTGTTAGTCTTCCCATCTCCATGTCTCCAGATGATGGTAAATTAGACATTTCCCTAGCGACTGTCGGCATAACAACAGGCACTTCACACCAGCTAGTTCTTGATGGCTGTTTGTCTCACAGCCTATAACGTTTCTTTATATTAATCCATATGGCTGCACAAGTATTTACTGTATACCTTATATAATTTTCTTGGCTATTTCATTATTTTCAGTAATGGTATCCATTAGCTTCGTGGGCCTGCTTGTTTCTGAAATAAGTAATCTCCACTTCACATACAAGTATGCACACACACAGCCAACATTTTTCATCATTACTGAAGCCTCTGATTTACATATGGATGCAGGTTTGACATTTCTAAACACACACACACGTATTAGAGAAAAAATGTAGACTGTGGAGAGGCATAATTGAATTCACCCGACCCTCATTATAATTCAATACAGACACTTTTTTTTCGTGGAAGGAGTTCAGTGGAACAAATTAAGGATGTTAATGAATCGATGCATATTAATGATTAGAAGACTGCATGAGACTAATGCATATAAATAGTTTTCTGACTTATTAAAATATGGCAAAGGAATTAAAGGACTTAAGCGTCTTTGGTCTCTAATTGTAGAGCAACAACTGCTCCACTGAACCTATGCAACAGCAGAAAAGGTGTGACGTGATTATCTGGATAGAGAAAAGACTTTCTGTGGTATCAACCAATTCAACGACAATGTTGAATGAGCAATGCCTTAAAATAATTGCAGTGACCTCTTGCGTAAACAACAGACACAGGATGTGAGCTATCTGGAATGTCTTTCACATCCTTCACTCTCTCAAGGTGGAAGCATTGTTGCACTCTCTCTCTCTCTCTGTCCCTCTCTCTCTCAGTCTTTCTCTGCAGTCTTCATTATCAGGGAGTTTCCTGTCCATGTGTGATTGCTTGGAAGCAGCAAGTGTTCAGACCCTTATCTCTGCTCTGTCTCTGCCACTCTGCTCTCTTGTTAAAGTAATAGGCCCTACATGACGATGACTGGCCGCCATTCAGTGGATGTGACATTTTCCTTTCAGGAGTGAGAAAAGCAGAGCGATAGGCTGACAAAGGAATGCCAATCAAACTGTGTTTTCCAGCCACTTAAGATTCCTGGGCAGTGTGGAGGTTGGAGAAACTTTGTCTCCGGGGCCAAGGTCTTCTCCATAGACCGAGGCAGAGAAACCTGACCGGAAAACCAATGGACTGGCTCCGCATCAAACCCACTCAGATTCCCTGGTCCTGACATAAGCACACCATTGCCCCACTTCTCATATTGGCTGGTCAGTTCATGAACCTATTTTACACTAATAGCCTTGTGTAGTTGTTTTAAATCTCCATTAAATGAGAGCCAAGCCTGTTTACTGCGTCCCAGAGTAGAATACTCATTACTGTTTTGTTTTGTTTTGTTTGCTTGTTCTGGCGCTGTGCCGTTCATGTTATTTGGCAACAACAACAACAACAACAACATGACTGAGTATTTTCTTGAAATGGATTTGTGTTGATCTATAAGTCCGTGTAGTCGTGGTGCTTGAGTGAGTGCTCCGATGACGAATTACACAGTGTGTTTTCCCACGCTCCTGTTTAATTACGGAACTTGGCCCAAAGTGCTGAACTCTGTCCAGCATAAATTAGCTCTGCACTCAAATTCACACTCCAAATCCAGTTGCTGAAGCTCCCAAATGTCCCGCATACATTTGTTACACATATTTTTATGGCCAGGGTTTTTGATTGTGGTGTGTGTGTGTGTGTGTGTGTGTGTGTGCGTGCGTGTGCGTGCGTGTGTGTGTTTGTTTGAGTGTTTGTGTGTTTAGTCTTTCTTCTCACAGTTGAGGACTTGCTGGAGGGCATTTGTTTAAGGTCACTCTCTGCTCTGTGGCCTTGCCTGTGGAGGCCGAGTGGGTGGCAGGTAGGCACAGCTCTGTGTCTGCTCTCTCCTCCCTCTGCCTTCTGCTGTGTAGGAGCTCAATAGGAGACAAACTGTACTGAAGTGAGTGGGAAGGATGCTGGCCAACAGGAAACTCCTGAAGATTCTCTATGTGTGTGTGTGTGTGTGTGTGTGTGTGTGTGTGTGTGCACGCATGCGCTTTGTGTGTGCCTTGTGAGTGTGTGTGCTTGCATGACTGGTAAAGGTTTGCTTGGTGACATTTTAAATTCAGCCTTACTGAAATGTCATTGATTCTCAGAGCAGTAGGTAAGAGATTTGACAAGCGAGGCACAGTTTCATGTTTAACATGGACAGGTAGTCAGAAGCATGATATTCTGACCTGGTCTTAGAGTTTATTTTGCAGGACAAGTCACCTCAGGTACATAGTATGAATTTCTGCCAAATTTGTTCATAATAATGTAAGTGGATGCATGATTTCTGTCGGTCAGATTAAAAGGTGAAATTCAGCCATTTTAGTCCACAGGTTTTATGACCTCATAAATCTCAAAACAGTGATGCGTGAGGTGTGACTTTTGACCAGTTCTGCCTTAGAAGTCACATACTCACAGAGTGGCTGTAAAAACTGAGCTTAACAAAATCTAAAGGTACACAAGCTCACAGCAAATGCTAAAAATACTAGAATGTTTCAGTATGCCTATGCACAAATAGCCAGAAGCAACAGTCTCTCTAAACATGCTGTAGTGTACAGTATGTCATGTGATCTATGTAAAATCACATCAGTTGTCCATTTGGTCACAGACAGGGCATGTCTCTATGGCCTGCCAGACCAGCCATTTTGTCATCTTTTGTCATCAGGTGTAGAAAGGAAGAGTGGGTCTTCACGACAGGCTACTTGTCATCTGAACCACACAAGGCAATATACTGTACAGTACAGTAACATTTCCAACCGAGTACAAAACTCACTTGCTTACGCTGACATTTGACTTTCTCACCCCTACTATGCCTACCCCCCTCACCACCACCCCCCCTCGGATTTCTCGCTTGGCAGACTTAGGCTCCTGCATGCCTGCAGGAGAGGAGCTGTTCAATATGAGCTCAGGGACTGGGGACAGATACGCACTGATGCTGCTGCTGCTGGATCTCTCCTCCACCTTCGGCAGGAGGCACAGCGAGGAGGGAGCAACGGGCCGCATCTTCCGACACAATCGCTACCTCGCGCCCCGGGGCTGCTGGGAAACCTGGCTGGCCAGAACTAATTATAGAGGCCTGAAGGAATTCATTTACGGTTGAGCTGGAGTTCACCGGCTTGTTGCCGCTCCTGAATGAAAGGAGAGGGAAGACGTGCGGTTTAATTATCTTTTGTTTCATTAAATGGCGGCAAATAGAGAGAGCCTGTGGGGCTGGACACTGGCACTGGGCTCTCAGCCTGGAGGCTTCGAAAATGAACTCAGCAGTGAGTGGCGTCAGACAGGAGATCAACAGGTTGGAAACATTAAACATGCTTTGAGTATGTGTGTGTGTGTGTGTGTGTGTGTGTGTGTCTAAAAATGACCTGTCCAGAGTGTATGTAGTAGTCAGTTTGCTGATACTACCTGTATGTATTCCCTTTGAATGGAGCTTTGAAATGTATCAACTAATGAAAAGGTATGAGTGAAGCGGTACCCAGTACAGTCTGTCTCTAGCCTGCAGGGAAAAGTGTGACCACCTTGGGTAAGGGTTAGTCCGTGACAGCCTTATTGTTCTAGTCTGACATTCTGTTCAAGGCATGCCCTCTCTGCTCAGATACTATCTGCTCCCCTGTTGATTTTTCCACCTCAAGAGGCCCCAGATGTTGCTATGGAAGACTTTATTAAAGGACAGGGGAGTCACTGGCAGGCGTGTGTGTGTGTGTGTGTTTGTTTGTCTGCATGCCTATTAGTGCCCTATGTGTGTGTGTGTTTGTGTGTGTATGTGTTGCTTAATTAACATCATGCCATCTGTCTTCCTGCGTCAGGCAAGAGGGACCACCAGCTGCTACTCTTTGATCTCACCTCTCTGTCCTCACTCCCTCATAGTGTACCTGCCTGCTCCAGACTGGCACCTTGACTCCACACACACACATACACAAATAACTTCTATATCCCCTACTGACGTGCATATACTTTTGACTATTTCATTTTAATGGAAATGCATCAGTGCTACAAACCGGGACAAGGTTGGTCACTGACAGTCTCTTACTAAGTAGACTTCATGGATAACTACAGTGCCCTCCATAATTATTGGCACCCCTGGTTGAGATGTGTTTTTTAGCTTCTAATATTTTTTTTTTTCTAAAT
>JASCQY010000080.1:3129534-3142110 GCA_030264315.1 Sardinella tawilis | reverse complement strand
TTCTTGAGTGTTAAGATTTGTTAACCATCTGAAAATTTTAATTTTAGTGTGTAAACAATTGTAAAAAACTGTAAAAGCACATCAATAAAAGAAAGGTTCTGTGGTTTGGTTTATTTTCCACAGCATCACAGCTCTCAGACAGACTATTTTACTTGACCATCATACTCAAAGCCCATGAAAGCAGGCATGTAAAGTAAGAGCAAGATGAAAATGAGAAGATGCATTGGTCAGGCCAGGGAATGCACTACATGATCTTAAGGTTCTTCTAAAGACGTTTTATCCTTTAAATTGTGAGTGCAAAGCCATAGTGTGCTGAGTGCTGCACACAGGCAGAGAGAAAATAGGGTGCTGCCGCCTCACCCCTTCAACTAGCAGCAAGACGGAGAGAGAGGGGCTATTAGTGTCTGGCGGGGGATACAGGAGGATTCCAGTCTAAAAGCAGGATGAGCGATCACCTGTCAAATTAGATGAGAGAGGGAGCAGCCAATGATGCAGGAGAAGGTGGGTATAAAACAGAGAGGGCTAATGGGACAGCAAAGTCTGCCACCTGAAGAAACCTGAGCCAGACACAAGCCACATGGGGACAGGGACTTCCAATTTTCTACCTACCTGCCTGCCTGAAATATGAGCTAACCAGGGATAAAAGCAGACTGCTTTCTGACATTTACTTCACATACCTCATTCTGGTTCTGTCTCATCAAGGCCCAGATTGTTCTAGAAGCCTGAGCTCCTTGAGAATTAAGAATTCTTGTGCTCAACAGCAAAGGGAGTTAATGGTAGGCATCAAAGCATTGCTTCTATTTTCTAACAGGGAGAAAACACCCCATGGTTTAAGTGGCCATGTGTTTCTGACAGTTGGGGTCTTAATCTGCACAGAGGTTGTGCGTGGGGTAACGGCAGCAAAAGCTTAATGATGTGCCCCAGTGACAAATTGGAGTGACTAAATGAAAATAAACACAACTGCTGCAGAGAGGAATCAAAAATCATCAGTCACATAGGCTGTTGCTGCAGCACTTAATAAAATCCTTCTGCTGCAGCCTGTAGCGTAAACAGTTTGAGGTTGCACCAGAGATCACAGGGCAATTAACGAAAATTGTAAAATTATGAAAATGGACTGGCTTGACCTGGGTAATTACAATCATCAGAAATCACAGATAATTGACACAAATAAAGCATCCAACTCCAGGTATGTCAGGCCGTGCTTGGTAAACCATTATAATGACATTTAACAGAATTCAGATGTACAACAAACTCAAAAAGCAAATAGCAATAGTCCACAGTAATGCACACTATATGATGATTAGCCTACTGGTGATAAATACACCACCATAGTACGCCACCATAACTGCATAGAACATGGACATGAGTCATCAGGAGTGATGCTCTTACCTAATCCTAATTCCTAACCCCATACTTCCTATCCCTCTGCCTCACAGCTATAAATGTAACCACCGTTCCCCACACCAGACTTCATCCTTAGTTACGCTTTCCAGACCTTCCTTTTACTTGTTTTGGTATGCTGTTGCACATGTTAAAAAACAACAATGCAACAAAGTACCAATGCATGAGCACTGTACTTAAAAGGAAAGCAAGCAACATGTTATGCTGTCTTAAGGTTAATCTATCTTAAAAACATCCCAACATCAAGGCTGATTCCAAATCCACTTTTGATTGCTGTAGCATAAGTAAGAGCCTGAAATTAAAGTTTATGATCCAGTTTTGCATACTTTACATGATGTTTATGATCCTGATGACTGATTCCTAAGAGAAAAGAGAAGGGGCATTTTTAGCCATGTCATCCATATTGACATAAACATGTTGAACAGGAGGTGCTTCTCTCCTAGACTGAGAACTGAACCAGGTAAGACCTCAAAGCTTGATTCAGATCATTTGCTTTTGGAAACTGTCAGTAAGTTGGAATTCAGCCTTAGTGGTTCTTTCAACTTACTTAGTGGAATTGACTGTACTGTAGCTCTGATCTTCAGAATTATCGGCATCAACAGCTGTGCCAGTTCCTCCTGAATAAAATCAAGCACCTTGTCAATGGCTTTTTTTATTATTATTATTTTTGTCCTCAGTCGGAGGACAACCTTTGGAAGGTTTTTCAAGTGGTGGACAGGACCAGATTATGACTTTCCAGATTGTGCATCCTCTGCAGATGTTCAAAAGATGTGTGAAGAATGTTGATCCATATCAATACACTCTTTCATGTCAGAGCAGGGGCCTGCTGCGCGTCTCTCAGGGGAAGCTTCTGTGGGTCTGCCATGCGATCCAGGGAATCCATTAAACGAGTAGTAAAACATCCCCTACAATCTTTGCAGCTATACTTTGAAATTTATTCTCTGAGAGTTTCTCAGTACAAACGTGTAGGTGATGTGGCCTTTTCATTAGACAAATCCTCATTACCAAGTGCCTCGAGTGGCAAAGTAAGCTTCAGGGTGCAGAAATACATTCTTGTCATGGCTTCAGACAGCAAATGTTATGCATTTCACCCTCCATCTCGACTTTGTTTAGTGTGAATACCTTGCTCACAAAATCCCCATAGTGATGCCACTTGGATGGGTCACTGGGTGGATGCTTACACTCACTAATGGATTTCTCTACAATGGGCTCCGCTCACCGTTGTTTAGTGTGGCTTGTTCTCTTGAAAGATATTAGAGTAGAAAGAAGATTTGAATCCAGTTTTGAAACTTGCCTTCATGTGGCTTGGCAGATTTCATCCTTTTGCGGTGCATTCTTGCAGGTCAGTCACAAACTGACTTACCATTATTGATGCAGCAGAATCCACATCTGCATTTTTGAGTGTACCTCTTCCCACTGCACGAAAAGAGAAGGACTGGAGTTCACCAGGAACCCTTTCAGGCCAATACCATGGATCTAGTGTGCCACTAGAGTTATGCCATCTTGTTTTAACCTCAGCATTTGTTTGAAACACCTTACTGGATAGATTTTGAAGACATTCCAAAGAAGAAGACTTTCTGGATGTTGAATCTGAAGTCCTTGTAAGAATCTTTAGTTAGTGCTGGCTTGAGTTATCACTGCTGCCTTCCAAAGTCATCCACTCAGTGAGGATAAGCATGCTTCCCCAGACAAGAGGGAGGTAAGGACCCTTCTTAAAGGCACACTATGCAAGCCTCCCCCCTACAGGCGGCGATTCATTTAAAATATAGCAACAAGATTGTACATTCTCACCAATTCATGTGGATAACTCTTCAGACCAAAGCATACAAACCAACAATGATCATTTTTGTGGAGTTACGTTGACTAATAAGGTAATAAACGCGTCGCTTTGCCCTATGGGCGCGGGGCGACGACTTTTCACATTGCAAACGCGGTAAAGCCGGTAGGAAGGGGTTGACGGCGGTGAAATAGCCTTCATTCACCCCGGAATGAACTATTTAACCATCAAAGTGACTACGACGCTGATATATTAACCTAAAAACGTTGCATAATGTACCTTTAAAGCATCTTCTCTGCATTCATCAAGCTGAGTTAAGTTTTCCTAAAGCCACACTAAGTGTGCTGTCACTGTGATCCCCAGGAGTTGAGGTGTTAATTAACAAATGATAGGTTTATATCTGCATTCATTGATCAATTTGAATTAGTTTGTAAAATATTAATGAATTTTCAAGGAGTGGCCACATGTTGTTGCTCTCCCATGGGCACCCATTGACTGATGCGCTTCTCCATACACTTTCATACCTAGGCACAAACACAGGCGGAACATAAACTGAGAAGGCAATGAGGGCAACAGGCGACAGAGGAGTGGCGGTGGTATGTAGTTGGGAAACACTGTACAGGCCAGTGCCTGTCTGGAGAGAGACAGGGCTCCCCCTTGTGGTCTTCTACTATCTGACACCTAAGTGAGCTGTGATTACAGATGTGAAGGCCATCAGAGCCGCCATAGCAACAGTCTTACATAGCAACAACTTCCTTGAGAGTACATGATGGCTCTTGCAGTCATTGCAGGATGCACACATTGGTCCCAAGCCGAGGATGCATGTGACTGCGTGACCCCAGCAAGATGGTTAGTTTGCCTCTCCTTGGGATTGAAGGAAAGGACAGCATTCACAGGCAATATGCGCGACAACATTAATTTGCACAAAGGCAGCAGGGTAGGTGTATTCTCTCCTCTATGCAGACCAGAGAGGCAAAGGCAGACACTGTTTGGAATGTCATATGCACTGCAGAACAGGAACAAGGAAAGAGGGATCGAGAGGAGAATAAATATTCTCCAGACTTAAAAGAGATGTCATTTTCATAGCTTTCCTTGCTGTTGTTTGTGAGACAGTGCCAGTCGACACGCTCCTCTTCATATTAATGTTTCAGTCAACAGCTCTGAGTAGGCAATGTGGCCCGGGCTCCCTTTCCTCGAGATGAGAAATAACCCAGGCACTCTAAGCCTGAGGGAATAGCCTTGGCATAACCATCAGCTGTGAAGGTCCAATTTCATCCATACAATGAGGGACTTTGATCAGGCTGTCAGCTTGATTTAGTCTGTCTGCATGCAGCCACTCCCTCTGCGCTGTAGGCATGGAGCTTTCTGGAAATAAGAGCAAGCCAGGCTCTTGATGGAACATTTCCGGGGAGGGCCTCGGAGGAAACGGCACCACCACCTTTGCTGATCAATGAGGGCCCCTGCAAGTGCACTATTAGCAATTTTGCGGAGGAAAATGGAAAGAGAAAACAGAACCTGTGGTGGCAGATACAGACAACTTGAAACAATCCCAGCTCCAGTTATTCTGGGTGGGTTGGTGTTGGTGGGGGGTATTTTTTTTAAGAACCCCCCCCCCCCCCCCAAAAAAAAAAAAAAACAAATCGACCAACACAAAAATGGCTTAAAAAATCCTCAACTGATGCTTGACGAGTTGGGCACTAATGAATGGTGTCTGGTTTGTCTGTGGTCAGTTTTCTTGCTTCTCTCGCCCTGATTTAGACAGCGACAGCACTGTAGCTTCAAACAATAGCAGTCCTCTTTCACCCTCACAGAAGCTGTTTTGTTTGTTTGTTTTCCTCTGTGCCTTCCATGAAATAAGTTTGAAAGAAAGAATGAAAGAAGTCAACTTTCTGTTATTGACTTCTGCTGGAGGGAAATCACATCACGAAAACAATGAAAAAAAAATCTAAAAATCAGTTGGATGTGTGGATGTTCATGGTCCTTTTGTGATGCACATGCACAACTGTCTATATCTAAGGGTCAGTATACAGTACTATTACTACAGTACTATTGCTATAATCTGCACCAATTACTGTATTGCCCTAGCCTGGCTTTCGCGACCAAAGCTTAGTCTGGCCAATCTCACATACTAATCATCTTGTCAAAGGCAAAATCATTGTTAAACTCGTTTTGCCTGCTTCCTTAACCCTGGAGTAAAAGCTCGCTTCTCATTGGTGCCTGAAATTCTGGGACAGGAAATGGAGTAAATAGGCAGCTTGGCCATACTGACTTGAACACAAAATTTTGTGTAGTGTCACACGAAGTACTATATGGGCAACCCCAGGCTAGTATTGTCCCAACATCATCACAATGGATGCCAACTGAACTGATTGTTGTTGAGGGTATTGTTTATGAATGCTTATGGACGTACTACATCTACAAGTGTTTCTGTTCCCTCTGTGTTGTCAAACATAAACAAAATAATCTTAAAAACAAAGTGTGCATGGCCCACAGTCATGGGAAACCCTCTCTGTATCTTTCAACGGCCTCATCACTACAACCTTTGACCTTTGTCATGTTTTCACCATGACTCATTTTTGCACCATGACTTCAAACATGAGCCTGGCTGTAAACACAGTAAGCTTGTCTGGCTCTGACATTTCCCTGCTCTGGAATCAAAGGCTTGATAACGAGCGTGAGGTTGCTGCATGCCCACGCCAAGTTTGTCTCCATGAGCATCAAACGCAGCAGCCAAGGACATGGCCCCATCTGGTCATTACCGTAAGTGACAGGCAGCGGGCAGAGGGAAGAGACTGCTGCCTCAGCCTGCCATCCCCATGGCGACCTCACTAAGGTCTCTGTCTGCACCAGAAGAATGCCACAAGAAGAACCGTGTTTGGAAGTCAGGTTTAAGTCTGGTTTGAAGTCTGGTTTGAACGATCTGATATCACTAAGTTATTAGTGGCCAGGCCATGGTTTTACCTCTTCTAAACTGCTGGGTCTTCATATCAAATCATTGGCAGGACAAATCCTCTTGAAGTGTTTTTTGAAACAATGTTTGTTCTTGAATAGGCCAGAAGTAACGTTTGGACATATTTGTACACAGCACTCTTAACAAAAGTGAGGTTGAGGAGGAAACCAGGAAAGTTACACAGGGCGATTGTATTCTTCTAACAAAACAATTTACCAAACACATCTCTAAACAATCCTTGTCTCTGAGTGATTGTAATGTTGATGACCTATTTACCAGTTGTTTTGGTAAATTCAGTCAAGATTGAAGTTTTACTTTCAGACCAAGACTTCAGACTTTTGGTGTTTAAGTAATTTTTTTGTTTGTTTGTTAACTGCAGGGGGCCATTTGATTTTCAAAAATATTCAACATTTTTCAAAGACAATTATTTGCTTGCCTTTTAAGCCTTTTTCGCTGTGAATGGACCTCCAGTAAAGCCCCCATTACTGTTATTGATCCCTTTCTTCATTATTTTCTGGCTGCAAGACAGGATGAAAAACAAGAGGATTTTTTAAAAAAGGAGAAATATTCTAAAAGAAGAGAAAGCTTTGAAACAGATGTTTGAACTCATGATCTTAATGCATCCATTAATGAAACAGGTGAGTGATTTTACTTTTTTATTTTTACTTTTTAGCTGTTTAAGCTATCAGTTATTCAGAGTTACAGTAAACTTCCTGCTTGGGCCAATACAATGCATTAATATGAATGGTGTCTTATCTCAAGGTCAGTGCAAGTGAGTTTCATGCATGTGTGCATGACACGTGTGGCTTGAGGCCATGCTGCTGGATAGATGCCTGGATGGAGTTTTCTAAATTACACACATCATGGTACATGGTACCATATTCTGCACCAATTACAGCCACCATTGGCCTTCCATTTACTGGTATAACAGTTCAATAAAAGGGTTTAAACCAAGACAGTAACCATGGTGACTTTTTATGATTCTTACTTTTTTTAAAGGAACTACATGTATTGGAATGCACCAATGCCAAGGTCAAAGTGTTCCTCGCTGGCAGACCTTCGCAGGGCTGACTAAAGGTGAGGCATGTAAACCTATGAAGGGTCTGGTTGGCAGAAGTCACTGATGCACTGCATGAGCTTTTGCCCACTTTTGCCCAACGAAAAAAAAAAAATCCCATCCAGCCAGCCAGCACAGTCGAAAAAGCCCTGTGTAGACAGCCCTGTACATGACTGCCATGATGTTAAATATGGCTTATGGGACAGGACATTATAATTTTGAAGCGAAATATTGTCAAAATGGTTGGTTTCAGTTGAAATAGGTGGTTTAGAGAATATCACATACATGTAGCCTATCAATTTTTGAGAAGTGTACTGTATTACTGCTATATGCATTGAAAGTATCTGACGCAGTGTTTAACATTCCCCTTTAAAGTTTTCTGCATCAGTGGGTGGAAGTTCAAAGCCTTTGACGATTTTTGTTCCCTGGCAATGACAATAGAATTTGACATAGCTCAAGTAGTTCAGATGCTGTGCTGCAGTTCAGTTCAGTTCAGTTCAGAGATGGAGACTTTTTCCAAGCTAGCTAGATAGAGTTGTTGCATCCTTGTCAAAATATCAGTCGTCTAATCCCTCTCAGCACAGGTAGATTTCTTGTGACTCTGAGACGCAGTCATGTGAAATCCCAGCTGGGAGTAGATGGATTAGCGTACCTTCTATTCTATTCTGTGCTTCCCTGCTGCTGATGTAGTGTCTTCTTACCATGGATTGCATCACCTTTTCACGCTGGGAACTGGCTTTGAGTACAAGCAGCCTAGTTTCTACACACATAACTCCACTCCAACACCCATTGAGATGTATGTAACAGGCTTACAGTATCCACTTATTAATATAAGTCAGTTTTTGTGTTCAGATCCTCATGGGGTTGCCTATTTTTGCTGCCAACTGGTGGTCACTATACGAATATAAATATGAAAATGACATCTATGAATATTACATTTTTTTCTTTTTTGCCTAAACTGGCAAAGCAGCATATTGCGTAGATTTACTAAATCACAAGAACTCTGGTTTCTGCTAGACAGCTATGGTCCATCAGTCTCAGATTTAATTTGGCTAAACAAACTGTTGTGCACTGAATGATTTATGTGACTGGCTGACTGGCACTTTGGAAAGAAACTCTAATGGCTGCCGGGTTAAAGTGGTGACAGTTTGCTCAATAAGGAGCTTCACCAGCTCTGTGCTAATCCAGCGCTGTTTTTGAGACCTGTAATTACACATTTTGTTGAACAAGAAGAAGATCTGGCATTTGGCAAATAGATGTAGCCTGGAAGTATAATTTCATGTGAAAAAGTTAAACATTTAGATGAGTCTGTCGGGAGGGATTTGGTCTTGAGAAGCTGCAAGAATACGATCTTCTGGTCAGTGACTTGAAGTGATTGGATTCAGGATGAGGCTAGAAAGTGTGTGGATTAGACTCACAAAAATTCAAATGCTAATGAAATATCCTCTGTTCATTATGCAGAATTTGAATGGCTGGAAATATTTGGCCTTGTCAGAGGCACTGTTTAATGATGTGAAACATGGAAACTGAACAGGTACGTTGCCAAAGATATGGGCACCTTCTAGAAACGTGTCTTCCTCGCACTCCGTTCCTGTTCTAATGCACAAGGCTTGCTGGGAACTGATAGGCCTAGTGTAGTTAAACACTTGATTTTACTGACTTTCTCTATAGCCACCCGTCCCCACACGTGGAAAAAGTGACAACGCACAATTGATGCAGATCAACCTAATCATTATATTAATTTTCAAAGTCACGGAAAACTCACTGGAAAATGTAGAAAAAATAACTGCAATATAATGGAGTTCTTTTTCTTCATACAAACACATCCTACATTAGCCTATGTATTCAATCAGTAGCCAAATGCAATCACATGACTTATTCAGCAAAGAAAATCAACCCATTGGCTGTCAAAAGTTGTCATTTGCAAGAAACTGTAATATGCAGCTCAGGTGCCTACAAGGGTGTTAGAGGAGCAAGTGTGCCTCTTTCCCTAGTGTTGTATCCACAGTAACAAAAGATCATAAAAACTAATGTGTGTGTGCTGTAAACAGTACTTTCAGTAACCATGACAACAAATTGAATCTCTTGTGCCCAATTATGCCTGTTTTCTGTGCTAGTGATGGATTTGTTGATTTAGCATAGCACACAGATGGTCATCGTTGTTGGCTACTTTGCGTACATATTCATTTATCTATTCCCTCTTTGGTATGCCAATAAGCATGAAAAATGTTTAGTCTTATGCTTTTCTGTTGCCATGGCAACTCTGGCGCAATCTGATGAAGACCCTAAAACCACTAGGGGAATGAGATTAAATATTTACCTGTGGACAGATGTCAGGTTGAACACAGGCAATGATGAAATTTAATCATTTCAAAACAGCCCCCGTCATGCCCTCATATAATTGATTGTTTCCTTGTCCGTTATATTTTATGTCTGTTATGTCTTGTCTGTTATATTTTATTATTTGTATTGATATCCTTTCGCATGGTGTCATAGAAATTGATGTTAATGTGTAGTTCACAATATTTACCAAAATTGTTTATACCATAAGCAGACAATTTTTACATAAAGATATGTCTGATGGCTGACTCATGGCTACGTATACTGTTACATATTCATTTCTTTGTTGGGTTGCAGTTGCCCTTTTGAAATAATTATCCTTAGCTCATCATCTCTCGTGTGTGTTTTTGTCCAGGCCACAGATCCATCCACAGACGTCTCATACGGCTAATTAAATGATAATGTCACATTCACTCCGAGTGGTATGGCGACAGCGTAAAGGCTGCCCATTGCTGTGGAGACAACACTGACCTACCTGTTACATTGGTGGCTCTATGGGAAGAGCACATGGTGAGTTGGTAACCAAGATAGCATCTGCATCAAACAGGCTCAGCTGGTGCGGAACAGCAACAAGAGCCTTCAAGACAGGTGGGACAATCTACAGGCAGCATTAGGCTGACTCCTCTGTTCACTATGGTGTTTGGGAGAATGCAGGTACCAGACTCAGTGACTGGGGACAGTCGTATATGATCTCCACTGTGTGTGTGTGTGTGTGTGTGTGTGTGTGTGGAGTTGGTAGGATGTTGGGTGTGTGTGGTTATGTCTGGCTAGCATGTGTTCCCTTCCTCCCAAACCTTCTCTGTGTCTCAGCCTTTTTCTCTCCTGTTTGTCTCCCCTAGTCTCTCTACCACTCCCTCTCCTGGTCCCGCTTCTCCCTGCTCCTCAACTTACTTCCTCTGTTTCCTCTTACATGGCCAATTACTCACTCTTTCTCTCTCTCTGCATTGTCTACATGTCCCTGTCCTCTAAATAGAATATGTATCAAAATTACAGAGAATCTCATCAACACGGGCGTTGCACTCATTTCCATTTCAAAATATCCTAACAAAGTCTCCCTTTTGTATTTCTTTCCCTGTCCATGTAAGCTTGACCTCCTAGTTTGGAAATATTTCTCCATCTGAATTTGAGTCTGAACTGATGCAAATGAATTATTCACATTCAAATTTATGCACAGTTCAGCTCCGAAACAGCTTGAGAAATTGTCAACTCTGACGCACTGTGCCTCTGACTTGAGCACATTGAAACACGCGAAGAGCTGATGGCGGGTCATTTGCTGATTTTGCCTCTACTACAGTAGAGCCCTGAGGCTCACATTCAGTCACTCAGCTGGGCCTTCAATCAACAATTATGGTATATAATGGCGGAGTGCTGAGCCTGGTTGTGAGTTAAGCTGGGTGACTTCATTTTTAGTAGTACTGCAGGTACTATACATGTGTGAGAGGCAGGAATATGTGTGTATGTGCGTGTGTGTGTGTGTTTGTGTGTGTGTGTGTGTGAGAGAGAGAGAGGGAAGAGCAGTTGTGTGTGTGTAAGGGGCAGAAGGAGGTGTGTATGAGTGTTTTAAGGGCAGAAGCAGGTGTGTGTGTGTGTGTGTGTGTGTGTGTGTGTGTGTGTGTACTGTATGAGAGAGAGAGGAGCATGTGTGAGTGGTGCAGGAGCAGGTGTGTGTGTGTTTGAAGGGCAGGAGCAGGTGTGTGTGTGTGTGTGTGTGTGTTTAAGAGGGAAAGAAGCAAGTGTGTGAGACTTGGGATGTTCAGGCCCAGGCTAAAGAGGTCTTCTCTTCCTCTGGGAATGATGTGCAGTGTGAGCTGTTTAGTAGTGACAGCAGCCACGGCAGACTGGTCCAGTGAGATAGAAAATGTTTACATTTGTTTATGTTATGGAGGATGAGCAGAACCGTTTGCAGTGCATGTTTGCTAATGTTTGCAAACTTCTGTTCTATTTGACATATAAATGAGCTTTGGATTGGGTGACTGTCCAGTTAACTGATAAAATTGTGTAAACACACAATGGACAGCCTGAGCTACTTTCACCAAACAATTTTCAGACTCTGTCATTGGACACCAAACAATTTTCAGCCTCTGTCATTGGACACCAAACAATTTTCAGCCTCTGTCATTGGACAGTTGGTCCCTGTTTGTCCTTTTAGACTCCCTCCCTTTCTCCTGAGGGTGCGTGCTGACATGTCAATCAAAAGACAATGCTGTTGTAATTAAATAAAATAAAATCAAACTGAATTGAATGTCTGTGCATAATGCTCTGAGAGCCACTGGGTATTAGGAAAAGTACATCAACAGTGCCCACTCTCTGGCCAGAGGTGAGAGCGCCCTCTGGTGAAGGAAATGGGTATTGTTTTGTGGGTGAGGGAAAAGCCCTACAGAGAGCACACCGTTAGATCAATTAGGGTAAAGTGCAATGAAGAGTAAAGTGCAGGAGTTTAATTCTACTCTTTTGGACATAAAAACACACACACACCCTTTCATATACACACTAACAAATGCATTCATTCTTTTTCAAAACATAATTGTTTGCTGGTAGGCCACCCACATTATCACCCGCTTTGCTGTTTAAACATAGTTCTTAAATTTTAAAATGACTATCTTGAACAAACACACACAGAGACACTTATAAATTCACTCTTTCTCTCTCTCTCTCGCACACACACTCACACACACACTCACACACAAACAAACTCTCTCTCTCTCTCTCTCTGGATGTCGAGGCGTGTGTAGAGGTTCTCTTGTGCATGCTGTGATTAGGCTGCTGTGCCCCATCGCTCTGAGTGGGCGTGCAGGCCGCCGAGGGCTGCTAGCGTAGTTGCTGCTGTAATTATGCATGTGCTGCCAGTCACACTGGGAGACACAGATAAGACTGACACACAATGAGCCGAGCCCTCCTCTGTCTCTTGCTGCACTTCTTAATGTGCTGTCACAGACACACGCTAGAGATAGGAAGAGCCGGCGGAGGTCTTCAAGAGCACACACACACACACATACACACACACACACACACACACACACACACACACACACACACACACACACACACACA
>JASCQY010000080.1:3098026-3120836 GCA_030264315.1 Sardinella tawilis | reverse complement strand
CACACACACACACACACACACACACACACACACACACACACACACACACACACACACATATAGTCTCATCCAAGGGAGATCAACACACAAAGTTTGAGGAATTGTGCCATTAGGCCTATGTAATGAGCTGCCTCTTAGCCACCTGGGTCCTTTAATCATATATCTGACACACACAAACACACACACACACACACACACACACACACACACACACAATATTCTATAGTGCATTTACTACACTGGCAGCTTCTGAAGACCAACAAATATGTACAGTATGTTCATCAGGTGATGAGCTGTGAGTTCCATAATTACATATACATAACTATAACAATAACATTTATACTTGTGGTCCTCATCACAGTGTTCTATTTTTTAGGAGGCTGGTATTTATACATGCCTGTCATACCTAAATGGTTTATATGATTGATTCAGTTTGATGTAATAGTTGTATCTCTCTCTCTCTCTCTCTCTCTCTCTCTCTCTCTCTCTCTCTCTTTGTGTGTGTGTGTGTGTGTGTGTGTGTGCATATGGCCACATGAGAGCAGTTGACTAGACATGTCTGATGTGGTACCGTTGACCTTGTGTTAAGTGCGATGATAGGAGGGAGGGGGGGACGCAAGAGATGGTTACTGTGAAGGTCATCTAGAGAGTGTTGAGGAATCAATAATCTCTGACTTATTCATTGCCACTAGGGTATATTGCTTTCCTTTCCCATGTAGTCTGATTCTCTTTTTTTCCTCTTTTGGGTTTGTACCAAAATGTATTGAGTGGGTGTTTATGAGTGTGTGTGTGTACAGTATGTGTGTGTGTGTGTGTGAGAGAGAGAGAGAGAGAGAGAGAGAGAGAGAGAGAGAGAGAAAGAGAGAAAGAGAGAGATAGAGAGCATGCATTTGTGAGCGCATTACTGTGATTACTCTGGTTCAGTGGTCTGAGATGCCCTCAATGATCGCTGACTGGTTTCTCCTTAGTTGCTAATGATGAGCGACTGAGCTAATTTACTAGTCTGTTATAAATAGGACATGTCTTGTTCTATCCCCCATTAAGCCCAGTCTCTCCCCATACCCTGGCATGGGTCCTCTCCTCTCCTCCTCTCCTCAGCGGCTAAACATACCCTTGTGTGGTACTGGGTGTCTCTGAATATGATCTTATTGTTTAGGGTCTAGAGTGGTCTGAGTGCCAGCTAGTGTGTAAATGTGTATATGACAGCCAGAATGTCAAGGTCAGTGTCTTCCACCAGATACAACACATTCCCCATGCTGAGGCGTTTTGGTGTGAGATTTGTTTGGTCTTCCTGGAATTGTGGAAGAGTCCAAGAAAGACCGCACACACACACACACACACACACACACACACACACACACACACACACACAACCAGCCTCAGCCCAGTATCCATCTACACTGTAAAAAATGATTTGTAATGATTACTTGAAAAATGTGTGGAAACCCGTTGCCTTGAATAAAGTAAGTAAAGATTACTTGTCTCTTTCAATTTATCTTTACCACAACTTGAAAGAGACTAGTTTTGGTTACTTAACTTGTTTGAGGCAATGAGTTTCCACACATTTTTCAAGTAAGCATTGCAAATCTTTTTTTTTTTACAGTGTAGTATTTGCTTCTCAAGTGCAAAGTGTTTGAAGGATGATGTACTTACACTTAAAACTTGGAATCTTAGTTTCCCAGGCTTAAATATGCTGTAGGCCTACCTTCACCTACTTACATTATGAGTGATTTGTTGTGATTGGAGAAACCACACCACACAAACTCATGGTTTGAGCTCTAGACAGACCAAAGGTGAAGCTGACCTTTTATATTTGGAGTCAGGTATGCAAGGTTCATGGCCAGCAGATAATCTCCTCCTAAAAGACAGGTCCAGAAACCTGTCAGGACTGAACACTCATTTTTTTTCTTCCACCTGCTCAGCCCATCTGTAACTTCTACTCTGATTTAGTTCATGTCTTATTACCCACGAACCTGTGATTTGTTACTTGTGCTTAATTTAAGCCAAGATGTTCAATATCTGTCTGTATTTGCTCATTTGTTTTCATAGTGGGTTTGATTTTGAAAGCTGCTGCTTATTCAGTAGGCAGCTGAATGCATCAATAATCATTTGAATAAATCTTTTTATTCATTAGAGCTCTATCTTGATTGGCTATGAGCAGTGCAGGACTTTCCCCTGAGATGATGAACAGTAGCAGATTTGAACATGGAGCATCTTATTCATATGCGGAACAACGCCACTTAGAATCCACACAGACTTGGCTTAATTGGCATTGTGTTAAAATGCAGACACAAGAAACAATTATCTTTTTACAGCGCCATTTAACAATTGAAAGAAAATGAGAGTGTGTTTGGGGAGCTCTGATACTCCTGAACACATCCGCATGCTAAATGCGTTGCCATGTGGAGCAATGGGAACTGTGTGGGATAATTAGCTTGGCCAGAGAGATAGCCCTGGAGTGCAGCAGCCACTCACACTCAGTTCATCCAAACAGCCTCCCACTTCTGGAGTGGTTCAGCTAGGAGCACTGACATCTTGGTTGCGAGTGAAGACAGCAAATACAGATATTTTTTTCACTTTAATAAATATACATGCCTAGTAGTAGTCACACAATACATTTTAGCTTCTAGGATATCATCACCTAGGCGACAAAGCCATTCAATTCAGGAACTGTCTGTTCAAGATAATGGTGGATATCAACAGTGGTGCAGTAGCACAAGTTTGTCTCTGTCCAGAAACATGCATGAGTATTAGCATGGCAAATTTGGAAGCACATACATCAGTCATTCTAAGCAGCGTTTACTGTAAATGAGCATGAAAATGGGTGGATTGTGACTGCCCTCTTGTGGAATTACTGGTGTCATTGTGGATTGGAAGATTTTAGTTTTCTTAAAATATTACTTATGTAGCCTATTATTATTTTACCGCTAATTATTGTATAATCATACAACTGTGTAGGAAACAAGGTTATCTGATTTTGTTTTGAGGACAGAAACCAAAAAAAATAAAAAATCCACATAACCGTACAGTAGACCATTAAAGGTGAACTATGAGATCTTGCATGGTTTTTAGCTCATTTTCATTTTTGTTTAACATCGTATGCATCTCCCCTTGATCAGCTTGCTGCCTGCCCCCTGAGTACATTGTGAAATAGTCAGGTCTCTATAAACAACACAGGGGCTGTAAAACATCAAACAAACACTAGGGGCACTAGGCTGTGCACCAAAACATAACAAACTACTTTTCAGCCAAACACCAACAAGATGGTTACGGGAGGGGGTGGGGGTTACCACAGCACAAGACAAGAGCTTTGGCATCTAAGGGGAAAGTAGAAAGCCCTCTTGTGGCTAACTAGCTCTAAAAGCACCTTATAGTAATATCAGGGTCAAACATAAAGACTCTGACAAAGGCTCCGTTTTGATAAAAGGGGCAGTTCTCCTTGAAAAATTACACTGGCCTTGAGGTCCTTACATCACAGGTCATTTCACTCTGAGTGCCTGCATGTAACAGCAAGGAAGGTCAGTGTAAATAACACATAATGGCCCATCTGACTAAAGCAAAGCAAAGGTTTGGATGGCAGGGAACAAGGCTGCTCCAGAGTCATAGCTAAAGCGCTGAGGAGAGGCCCAGTTTTCAACAAAAGCCTCCATTTGAATGAAAGACCCACTGTACTGTACAAGAGAACAACTTGCAGCCAAATAAGGGCAACCCTCCCTTCCTCCCAAACGCAGTTCCCTCCTAAGCCGCTCCTGATGAATGTCTGCACAGGATACGGCCTCGTATGAGCCCTTCCTTATCATCAACTTATCTAATGGCCCATCACTGGCATTTCCAGTGTTGGGGATGTGACATTTGATGGACAAAATGTCACAGAACTTAAGCGGGTAAATTATTTCATAACATATTGTTTTTCATTGCATATTGTATATTTCCATACAAACTTTCCAGCCGAATATAGACACAGGCTATTGTTTTCCTGTCAGTTCTCTGGAAAAGGGGAAAGTTGTCAATGGGAAAACAACAAACAACAACAAACAACTGCAGAACCAATAAATAAGGTCAAAGAGTTCTTTAATAAAATCATACATTCGTGCCTGATGGACAGAATAAAAACAGAAATACATACACAGAGAATAGGAACATACAAGCCTTAGAGGAAGGGGAAATAAGGGCTTCAAATATGCAATTAGACCCTGTTTACAGGGCCATGTCTGTACTGTATGCAAGGATCACAAAAAGAAGATGGCAAGAACTGATTACTGTAAGTTTCCAGTTGTTAGGGGGTGTAACCTTCAGGAGACTGAGCGCTGGGATTAGGAATGCAGCAAGGAACAGAATAGAATAGAGTAAAGCCCTGCACTCCAACAGAAAGACTGAGCCCACACTCATTTGTTTATAAATATCTTTGGGTTGATGGCCCCTGCCGAGGACTCTCTTGCACCACTCATTAGTACCACAACATTGGGTTCCTACTCTAATCATGGAGAGCAGCCTGCAGCCTTTCTCTTGGACTTGGTGAAACACTGCAACAAACAAATTGTAATTAGTTAGGTTACTAAACACCTGTTTATAGAATTAAAAAAAAAAGCCACCAAAAGCCAAAGGCAACTCTTTTGAGCCTAACGGGCACTTCAGTTACAGTCCTGTGACGGAGAGCGTATTTCATGCAGGCGTATAATCACCATAACAAGGTCTGTATAAATTGTGCTTAGGTGACTGATAGAAATCTGTCCCCATACCAAAAGGCATGCAAACATACTGTACACATACATTTTTAAACACACTCAGATGTCAACTCCATTAGAAATGACAGGCAGAAAAATGCAGAACTCCCACATTAACATCTGTGAAAAAATATGGCAATAGAATCTCTCTCTTTCTACAAAAATGGTTTAAATACCCACCCCCATCAGAAATATAAACAGTACAGTACACAGTATACTAAATGTCAAAATATCAATTTATACATGTCTCCTATTTGCATTAAAATAACTTCACAACCACTTCCTTACACGTGTGACAAACTCTACTATGGAGTAAGGCTTAGAGATTGGTTCTGACACACACGTTGTGTCATATGATATGTTTCATTGCTATGGGGTTGTGAAATGGAGACTGACAAACAGTCCAACTCATTGAGGTATAGTCTACTTTCATTAGACTTTCAACCATAGCTGAACTAATGTCCACTTCTGAATTCAACATCAGTAATGCACTGTGTGGCTTGCCAAGTTCTCGCCAAAATAAAAAAAAAGAAAAGTTGACATCAACTGTACTGTATGTTAGAAGACCTAGTGAAGAAAAGTGGAACTTAAATAATGTGGATCACACAATTAAGATGAATGGGTGTGATGACCTCCCAAACAGGCTGCCATTTTGTGAGGCTAGAAAACATCATAACGATAATACGATCAACAGTGTCAACAGTGATCCTTCTATGCCACTTGTGTACCGTCACAGAATCCTAACAAAAATAACTTGTGCTTTTTTTCCTTAACTCATCCAACTCACAGAACAATCAATCCAGATTGTCAAGCAAACAAACTAATCTCACACATAAAACAAACAAAAATGCATGCAAACTACTTTGTGAAATCGGAACCATACAAGTGAAATCCAGTGAGTAAAAATGATTAATCACCCTTTTAGTGTAAGATAGAGTGAAGATTCCAGAAATAAGCCAATCCTGCAATTAACCTTGGCCTATGAAACAAGAATCAAAGTGACAGTAAAAGCCAGGGAAGAACATATCCTGTTTAAAAAAAGCATTGCATCAAATGTAGGCAGCAGTGTTGTCCATTTTTGAGCAGGTGAGGCACAGACAGTCTTGTACTGTAAGGCCACGATAGGGAGTGTACAACAACCAATTGCATCTAGCCATGTGTCTGAATAATCGCCTCTCCGTGCACAAACAAGGACAAACAACCAGACTCCACAGAGCCATACAGATTCAGCTTGGGGGGGGGGGGGGGTATCAGTGGGTCCCTACAGTGCTGAACTGTCCCCAACCTGTCCTGCCCTGTCCTGTCTTGTGTCTCTCCTGTCTTTGGTCTTCTCCTGCACGGCTCCTGTTTCAGGGCTGTTGACTGGTGTCCGGTTTCCCCTGTACGGAGTGGAGCTGGCCTCCCAATGTAGGTCATCCTCCGTGGGGATGGGTTCCATGCACACAAGACACTTTGCATAGGATTGTTCACAGGATGCTAAGCCACTAAGGGTACTGATCAGGTGTTTGTTCCAGATAAAAAGGGGAATGGTTAAAAAGGGCTTGATGGATTGTGAGGAAAAATACACACTAACTTTTAAATAGAATCAGGGTTTCTTTTATAAAATATACGCAGATTTCAAAGTTAATAATGTATTATCCACCCAAGAGGTATCTTTGAGTCTATTAGTGCAGAGAAGAATGAGCAGTTCATTACTGAGCGGTTATTAAGACGTTGGAAGATGGTTGCAGGCGCCCCCCAGGCCGCTGCGCAGAGGGTCCAGCTACTCCTCCATGGGGAGGTGGGAGAGGATGGAGTGCTCCTGGGCGATGGCCGCCAGCTCTTTGAGGAACTCTGTGAAAAGGACGGTGCCGTACACCTCCGTGCGGCTGACTGGCAGGAGGCTCTTGGGCTGGGCCACAGGAGGTTTCACTTTTCCTCCGTCCCCGTTCTCCACTCTGTGAGGGTCTGGTCGTGCATCTGTGGATCAGGACAGGAAACACACGTGGCTCAGTCAGGGACACCTCATTCCTCCCATGAATAACATGTTGCATTATACAGCCCAGCAAGGTGACAGATGACACAATATTAAAGGTGTTTAATAGCAACACTCATTTTATAGTAAACACTTGTTGCATTGTAGAGCGGAGCATGGCACAATATTTAAAGTGTTTTATAGTAACACTTTCACTCTGCAGTTATTTTCCTTGACAGCAGTCATACAGTCAGTGTAAAATGAACGGCATATATCTGTTGACTAGAGGTGATGCGGGGGCATATCTGGCAAGAGCTCAGAGTTCTTTTATAAATATTAAACACAGAGCAGACAGCTGTGACTAACGGCAAGAATATTATAGGATGTGAAAAGTGTAAACACAAGAAGATATTAAAGTCTATTAAAGTCTTTTGGGAGCACTAGCCAGAGCAAAGGCTTCGTAGCCTTCAAAGCTAACAAGGGACCTCATAGTTTAAGAAAGGGCTCCATTTTAAATAGAAATCTGTACTGTGAACAGGCGTTGGCATTGTAGCAACAGCATATAATAGGAGGATCGATACTGACTGATAACAATATTTGCTGATTTACTGACTCAACACAGGGCGCAGTCACGCATGATCAGAAGAAGTAATTAGAAGCTTTTTTCCGAGAAAAGGATCGATACAAAAATTGGACACAGGTTGATTCAAGTCTCATTGACATGATTCACATCCAGAGAGCTTCCTTGTCTGTGTGTGGACAATGGACACACACCTCATTGTTGTGCTGTCCTCTCTCTATTTTTGCATGTGACATGGGACCATATGTATGGTATGATATTATCAAAATGATTTGCCTAATAATTAAATTAGCTTTGGTCCAAGCACAACAGAGTAAGTGGCCTGTCTGCTGTACGGTCTGTCTGCACAGTTCAATACTCCTTTTCATATACAAGCCATAAATATTTCGTCATATTTCACATAAATATTCATTATCATGTTGCAAAATACATCATAGACTTCGGGCATAGAATTTGCATTAAATTCATTTATGCATGGATTGAACTGTGGGTTTATTCCCTTTTTTTACTCGCTTTGTAGTTGTAAGTAGCAACAGAAAAGTTGAGAGAAATTCTACTTATAGTACAGTACAGATAATTCTGTGCCTATAAAAAAAAAAAAATTGTCAGATATGACAATGAACACCACGTAGCATGATAACACATACTGTAGAGGCTAAAAGCTGACTAATAATAAACTTGCCTTGACCCAAGAGTGAACTTTCTCTGGCCAGAAGGGAGTGCTGGGCAGTTGTCAGCAGTTCTGCAAAGTCCTTCCGGGTCACTGCCAGCTGCTCAATCTGATTCTTCACAGATGCCAGCACCTGGAACCACACACAACCAACGCTATTGTAGTTTAACAAACACACAGCCAGAGAGACAGCACAGGCTCCAAGCGGTCTCCTGAACATGGAGCCTGTTGGGCTTAACCCCAGTAAACATTTGTGCTACTGTATGCAAGAGAAACTGCAGTGCTACTAATGTGTATTACAGAGGAGTTCAGTGCCTCTATTCTTACCCCCCCGAACACAAAACCACATGGATTCACGCTGAATATTTCAACACATCTTTCGGAGCTTTCACTCAAGCTTTATTGCAGGCTTTCCATCACGCCGGCAGCTCCCAGCTATTCGATTTACTTGTTTACGTGTCCTTTTCAATTATGCATGGAACAACGCTAAGAGCTCCTGGAGAAACATGCCTCCTGAGAGTTAGTCTGCAGTGAAGGGCACGTGGGGGCACGTGGGGGGGTCATTTCATTCGCAAGGAATATGGGGATGGCGCGGCCGGCCATTGAAAGACAACTGCAGAGACGTACTGTACAGGTTCATTGGCTGGCTTGTCTGATGAGTCTCTGAGGAGTTAAGAAACGCTCAGAGTGAAACCGATAGAGCAGACTGTTGTTGTTGTTGTTTCCCCCCCCCCTCCCCTACCGTCTCCTCTCCCCTTCCCTCAGTGCTGACAAAGTGCTATTGACTGGCCGGAGCACTTGCTGTTCTCTGAGGGAGGCTCTGTCTGTGCTAGCACCCGACTGTGCCCAGCTCACAAGCTCACCAAAAGGCCCAGATACAGTAGTCTGGTTTTTGGAGCACCGAGACAAACGTGGGAAAACTGAAGACGCAAATGAGCGACACCAGCAGAATGACCAGCCTTTAGCACTTACTGTACAGCACATATTTAGTCAGAGTTGTTGACTGAGTTGACTGAGCTCATGCTCCCTACACTGTCACACACCTCCAACCAAACAAGTTGATTGTTAGCCATGTTAGCCATTGAAAATCATTTAGAAAAGCGAATGAAATCAAAATCATTTCGCTAGGCTGCTTGAGAGAGTCGTTCAGTGGCCATAGAATGAGCTAGAAAGCCGGGGGGCCCGAGGTCAGGTGTGCGCTCACCTGGTAGAGGGAGCGGACGCTGGGCTGCAGCACCATGGTGGTGTTGAGCAGGAAAGAGCGCAGGAGGGGCTGGGGGTAGGTGGCCAGCTGAGCCAGGATGCCCGTCAGGAGCAGGTTCACGTGCAGCGAGTTATCCAGCATGTTCTCCAGCCGCGACAGCAGCACACTCACAAATGGCCCTGAGGTGGATCACAAGACATCAGGTCAGAAATGCTAGCAAGTGCTACATGTGCTAAGTGCTAAGTATGTATTACTAGTAGTAGTAGTAGTAATAGTTCATACGTTAAGTCCATGACAGTGCTACAGTACATGTATCTATACAGATGACATAAAATGCATAAAATTCATTTCCTGTCATTTACGTCACATTTGACAAGCTCTGTCTATGCTAACATTCTCCACACACACACTGTAAGCTTGGGTACAACTGTGGCAAAAATGGGCATTTTATTTACCAGTAAAAGGCACTCCGTGGGTCCTGCTCCCACTCCGGGGTTTGGTTGTGAATGGCGGGGAGGGGAACTTCTCGGCCTCTGGTGTCTCAGCAGAGAAGGCGTTGAAGTCCACCTCCTCTTCCTCCTCCTCCTCCTCCTCCATCTCCATGGGGGAGATGGGCCTCTGGAACTCCCCGTCTAATCTAATGGGGCTCCCAGTCTGTACCCCCAGGGTTTGGATGAGCTCCTCGTACTGAGCTATCAGCTCCTCTCCGTCCAAGCTGGACTCGGCCTGTAGACTGGGTCTGCTCTGGTCCTCCTCAGGACCGTGGAGGGGAGAGAGGCTGACGCCATTACTGACTGTCCCATCGCCCTGCTGACAGTTCTGCGCTGGCTGATGGCTGTGCGCGTCCGTTAAGGGAATTTCTGATTGGGGCTGCTTGCCCCCAGGGCCTGTGCTCACAGCTTTAGGTAGTTCAACAGGGTCGCTGGCGTCCTTCTGGGCCACGAGGTTGTACACCATGACGTCGTTTTGAAAGTCCGACTCCTCAATGTAGGAGCCCTTGATGAGCATGATGGCGTTCTTCCTGAGCTCCTGGATGTGCTTTGGGGGTTCCACCGGAGCGGCTTTGGGGACCTCTGGCTCCGGCGGGGGTTGAGCGGGACCCGCGTCGTAGCTGTCGTCCCACTCCAGCTCCAGCAGGCTGGGGGCCGCGGGGGAGTCCCTCTGGGGGTCGGGACGGGGCTTCTGTGGACGGTGGGGTTGGGGGAGCGGAGGGGGCTTTCGGGAAAGGGTCGGCGCACGCGGCCTGCCCACTTCCTCGAGGGTGGCTGGCTGGTACTCCTCGGGAGGTGGCGCTTCACCGTCGTAAGGAGCCGACCACACCTGACAGGCGCGGATGCACCTGCTGATTCCACTGCGGGCATCGTACAGGTAATGCAGATAGCTCACGTCCATGTGGATCTCTGAGCCAATGACACAGGAGTGACCTGAGCTGTCTGCCTGAGAGCAATCCTCATCAATCTCTGGGAAAAACAACAACACAATGTAAACAGCAACAACACAATGTAAACAACAACAACATAATGTAAACATGAACACAGGCTACAACATACTTGAGTTCCCTGTAAACTACTCGCAAGAACAAATAAAAACATGTATAACACAAATTAAAGTAACTGGGATATGAATACAGATAAAGGAAAGTAAGATTCATAATGGAGATCAGGTCACACAGTAATAATTAAGCACGTCATGCTGTTCACAGCGCATTTGCATATATTCCCCACTAAGTCTGATGAAAAGTCTTGCAACAGCACGAGATTTCAGTTGGTGCTAGGCACTTTCATGACTCAGATTAACACAGGAAACACCGCTGTGAATACAGACTCAAAAGACTCGCACGGATTTGGATCAAGTCCTACTTAACTTACTTGCTTGGTCTAGCCAAACGCCTATTCTTTAAGAAGTTTTCACAAACAATTCAAATCAATTAAAATGAGATCATCTGTCTAGCCTTTAACTGAAAAACAGAATTACTTTTGCACCCAAACAGAGCCAAAGCTGCAACCCAGTCAGTCTTTCCAATGAAATCAGTAGGTGTTCTGCTTCTACACACCCATTCCTTCCTCTTTCTTACCCATAGTTCCATGGTGAGCGCTATCTCCGGTCTTGGACCACACCACTCCATCCAGCTGTCGGAGGGGTGGAGGGATGATGTCTGGCGAGCAGCAGGACGGCGTGAGAGACAGGAACTTAGCAGCAGAGACGGAGTAGCAGTCCCTCTCCCGCAGGACGGCTCGCTGGCTCATCATCATGTGGTTGCATGGGATCAGGTACCTGCACACACACACACACACAAACACAGAGTTCATTAGAGACCCTCACGGATCAGGTACCTGCACACACACACACACACACACACACACACACACACACACACACACACACACACACAGTCCATCAGAGACCCTCATGGATCAGGTACCTGCACACACACAGCCCATCAGAGGCCCTCAGGGATCAGGTACTGTACCTGCACGCACACACACACACACACACACACACACAGACACACCACTGGAGGGCCTCACGAGGGCACGTCGGAGGACAGCACACATGGTAGGTGTGTTGATCAAATTCAGACTGGCAGCTTCAAGCCCAGTGGGGGCAGAGAAATAATGCAGGCTGCAGTGAGCAGACTGAAATCTCCACATGAAAGCCTCAATACCAACATGAAAGAGCCCGTGAGCCAGCCGACCTCAAACAGTAGGGCCTACTTGGACCTCTACAAAGGCTTCAAAAGATGTGTGTGAGCCTATTAGGTAGATGGCGTAAAATCTACACAGCACTGCTGTGACTGAGGCATTTGGAATTAGGCTAACAACTTTATCCAGACATGCTACTGGCGAAGCCTGTTTTGAACTGTTGACACGAATTTTAAAGCGTATACAAGCTGGGTGCACACAGAGAAGGGTGCGACACTATTTAACATTTCAATGTAGGTTACACACACAAGGTTACACACACACACACACACACACACACAGTGACACTGCTACGTCATTGTATGGAGGTTATGAATTTGTTTACTAGTTTTGTTTGCAAGTCTACAAATATAAGAAAAAATAGCAAACATGCTCACCTTAATATAAGCTGTAACATGACGTCTTCACAATACAAGCCAATCAGAGTGCGGAACAGGGCCAGGGACACAGTCCCCAACTAGAAGACAAAACAAGAAAGTCACACACAACACATAAACATAAACATAAACAGCAGTCTAGAACATACAGTAGGAGACAAATAAACTCTCCAGTCCAGACCATTCCACAGTGAGACAAAAATAAAAGATAAACTGGACTCTGGTACTGAAGCCTGGTGAATGCTGATGCTTAATGAATCCAAAAATACATTGTTCTTGCAATGCCCTTATGTTTCAGCTATGAGCTGAGGCTGAGACGGCCAAGAGGAAGTTTTGGGCTAAATTCTTGCAGACTTCCTCCTTTAATGAGCTCTTTGGCTGAGCATCCTGTCCTGTCACCAAACATCTAGAAATAATTGATTCACTCCCTCGGCTGCCCTCTAGAAGCCCTGGGATATTAATGACCAAATCGCATCAAGCTATTGTTCTCCAAAGTCAAGGAAGGCATCTGACATCACTGAACCATCTGACATACAGTATGAGAAGCACTTTAAACACTCAACTGCAGAGACAAGCATTTAGACAAGAATTAGAAGAATTTCCTGAGCCATGTTGTTCCCTGGTCATGTCTTAACTATTCTAGCAATTTCTAGCAAACTATTATGATTAGTCTTTAAATAGAGCACAGCAGCAGCAGCAAAAGGTGCTGTTTCAATTTGAATCTCTAAAACAAACAAGCCTTTGTGTTCATATCAACACCCCCCTACCCACAAAACAAAACAAAAAAACTGTTTGCAAAGCCTGGCACAACATATTTGCCTTTTAAAAGAGGCTCCTTTTCCATATCAGTTTATTTGCCTAATTACACAGTCAGAGAGCTGAGGCAGCGCTGGCTCTTTGGATTTTGACAATTATTCCAGGAGGCCCCAGGGCTCCGTCTTTATCTCACACGATTCACCAAGTGGAACACAAGCTGATACATGAAATGCACTTGAAAGTTCCGTCTGCCATTTTGAACAGTTGGCGCTGTCAGTGCCATTGCCAAAGGATTAAAAAAAAAAGGTAATCCAAAACATGCTGTGACTTGTCTGTTTCTGGTTGATGGGGCGAATGCAGAAAAGGGAACTGGGAGAGCAAAGGTGACTGTGTCCTACAGTTTGCTTACTTGGAAAGGCACGTTGATGCGGCTGACCAGGGTGTCCAGGATGTGGACGCTGTCGTGGCGATGGAGCAGGATGAAGCTGAGGAAGGTCTGGAGGAGCGCTGGTTCCGAAACGCTCCTCAGGAACAGGTCCAGGTAGGCCGTGGTGGTCATCACCTCTTCCAGAGTCAACTGCAACACAGCGCATGGATCATGACTCAAATCTCATGTGAGTGTTTCCAGTTTTCAACATGGTCTTTGGTGTTACACTTTATAGTATTTTCAGAGGACTAGTGGGCCGAAGGGTGTTGGGAGCTGGATGCTTTATACCGACCTTGTGCAGAGCTGGGGCCAGCACAGGGACCAGGAAGCCATTATAGATGTACCCCAGCAGCTGATCTCTAATAGAAAGATGTGCCACCTACAGTAGAACCAACACATAGGGAGGTCAAACAAACATTGCGGAATGTAAATTTAAACTGCTGGTTCCATGTAATGCACTGCAAGAAACCACAGTATGGTTACCTGAATAACAGCATTGCAGAATTCAAGGGAATTAAGGAACTGCACCAGAGCAGGGATCTGCTGCCAGTCCTCTTTGTGCAGGCAGTGCCACTCATCACTGCGCACCTCCAGCTTGGTGGGCAGAGAGGAGTAGAGACCACTCAGTCCTGTGGCCAGCACCTGTGGGCACAGACACACAGACAGACAGACAGACAGACAGAGAGACACACAGACACCAGGGGTCAGGAGATAAATCCTTTAAGAAGAGCAGCATACTCTAGGATAATGACATTCCACTATATTAGATACATTCCATATTACAGAGTTAAAGGAACACTTCCACGACTTTGACCCTCGCACAGTCATATCTGCGTATGGCCATGTAGGCTCAGAAGTGATGATATTACTGCACTGGGGTCGAAGTGCTCCAAAGTTCTTCTGCCGTTCATAGTATAGTTATTCATTTGTATCTGCTAAGAAAATCATCCACATCTAATTTTGGTTCACCCTAATTACGTGTTAAACAAGAAAACAAGAAGGTATTTGGTGATGTTTATCTTCGGCTCTGTTAGGAATGAGTCAGGCGAATGAGCCCTGAAGCTAACAGTGACAGCACACCCTAGATGACAACTGAGGCAGGGATCAAATCATCCAAGTCTAGAGAGGAAGATGGTAATATGGTGGTAATAAGCTGGTGCATTCCTTTAAAGGTTGACAGACAGTAGTAGGCTACTGTTTTGTTAGGGGCAATCAGATATGATCATCAAATTCCTTTACAAGTTATCTAAGAAATGACAGGCTAACCTGTGCTCATGATGACGAGAACATTCAATTTAATCAAGTTTTTGAAAAGGCTTCCATCCCTGTTCCCTGACCATATTTGGTCTAATGGAATGGAATGGATCTGACTGAGCTGCGACACACAAGGGGAAGTCATGTGCTTCTCCTCCATCAGGTCCAATAACCATCTCAAACAGACACCGGCTTACTACTGCCTGGGTAATCACTTAATATGGATCAGCTGAATACTCCGCCGGTGTGTGTGTGTGGGTGTGTGTGTGTGTGTGTGCACGCACTGTCAGAGTTTGTTACGTAAAGGTGTAATCATCTGCAGTGTGTGTGTGTGTGTGTGTGTGTGTGTGGTGTGGTGGTGGGGGGGGGGTGTCCTAAACTCGGCCACTGCCACTTAGCTCTGTTCAGGTGACGGCAGTGAGGTCATCAGCTGTGAGCACACAGGGCGGGTTCCACCGGATGGAATTACAGCTCGACAGAACCTACTGTTCACCTCCTAACAATACTCTCAGCACATTCATGGGGCCTGGCTTACACCGCTTAACTCAAAAACACAACTCACACAAAGTAATGAGAAAACCCCATGTATGGTTTAAGGGAAAAAAAAGATTATTACAACTCACTTATAAATTCTAACACAGAACAAACAATCATAACACAGTTTTCACTTTTTCGGTGTGTTCTTTCTTTGTTATACATCTTAAGCATGGTGAACTGCAATGGTGAAAAACTGAAGAGAGAGAGAGGAGGAGGAGAGAGAGAGAGAGGAGGAGGACAGAGAGAGAGAGAGAGGGAGAGGAAGAGAGAGAGAAAAATGACAGCTAGAAAGATTTGCAGCTCTGTGCAGAGAAGTGCTCCTATTGGCAGCGTTACCGGGCAGAAGTAGGTGTTCTCGGCGATGTGCTTGGCCACCACGTGGTTCTCGGCCGACAGGGCCATGATGAGCAGCAGCGCGTCGCGGGCCTGCTGGCCCACCGCCCCCTCCCTGTGGATGAAGGGGATGAGCAGCGAGAAGATGAGGAAGTTGGCGGCGCCCTGGTCCTCGCTGGTGTGGAAGAAGAGCTCCAGCACTGACGGGTCCTTGGCCAGCACGCAGCACAGCTGGTGCAGGAGCAGCACCAGCTCCGCCTCGACGGCGGGGCCGGTGGCGGCGGCCGAGGATGAGGACGCGGCGCTGGGCCCCGGAGACGAGCAGGCCGACAGCAGCATCATAAGCGGCCGCAGCACGGGCTTGTGGTGGAGCAGAGGCTGCCGCGCCTGGCCAACCAGCATCTCGTACATCTTCAGCTGCTCCAGCTTCATGTCGTCGGTGAACTCGCGGCGCAGGCTCCACAGGAAGAGGCGCTCCATCACGTTCTCCAGCACCACGAACTCCAGGATGGGGCCCATGGCGCCCTCCTTCCCACACTCCTCCTCCATCAGCAGGAAGAGCATGTGCTCCACGTAGTTCTGCACCGCGCTCGCCTCGTCGCCCGGGATGGGCCCGAAGCGGAGCCCACCCAGGCCCCCGCCGCCGCCGCCGAGCCCCGCCAGCGCCGACACGCCACCTCCACCGCCCGTGCGCAGCGGGTCATGCTTCTCCAGGATCTTCACCACCTGCCCAGAGACGAGACAAGACAGCAGGGCTGGGGTTAGTGTTACCGATAGAGGATTATTTATGCCACTCTCCTCCTTGATATACAGCCTACATATACAGTATATTAGCATACATTAGCTACATACACTAACATACAGGCTATATGTAGTGGACTACCAAAAAGATCCATTAAAGGCATACTTGTCACACTAGGGGGAGCTACAGTTGCTAAACTAACACCAGTGGTCTAACATACAAGCTCACCAATACAGGTGAATTTGATCAAATTCTGCCTTAGGGAAACATAGCTGAATTCTACTCCACAGCCTGGGGGCTTTCATGGATCATTTTGATAGGGCATCTGCAGATGATTGGGACGTGACGATGCAGGGATTGTTGTTGGGTATGGGGTGGGTGGGGGCTAGAGACCTTTATGTTTACCATTTATGTCTGTTTTGCACACCACTGTTTCTTGCAATGACAAAACTCCAAAGAACATACAGTATTACAAAATTAACCTAAAACAGAATAAAATGTTGCCATGGTCACCTTAAATGGAACACACTCAGAGAAAAAATATAGAGTCTCAATCTTCAAATAATATTAAATATAAACAAAATAAAACTAGACTCAAAGTGAAATCCCTAAACTCAGAATGACTTATGGTCCTGTTACTCAGATGTAGAGGATTAGTAGTCAGTGACAGGTAGCACACACACACTGAATAGTGATGTTTACATACAGTGTTGTTGATCAGCTGACACACTGACAATTCTCTGCTCTGCTCATTTCTCTCACATTTTAACCTTATTTCAATGACTGCTACTCTCCCAGCTCTGACCCTGTCCTCCAGCCTACACCCCAATGACACACAATCATCCCAGATCTGCTGCTACGCTAGGGGAACAAAGGAAGCAGACAAACCAAAACAATAAGGCCAGTGTCTAAACCCGCGGTCTGCTACCATGGTAATGGCAGTCGTCGGCGACAATCATTCAGGTGACAGATTAGAGCATGTCAGCCGGCGGACAGAGCGAGCAGGAAGAGGCGGAGAGCCAGCGCAGATAAGGGGGGCTGATGCTCCATCACTGCTATCGCGGGGAGCTGGAGGTTATTTCCTCGCACTGCGGGTCGCCTCCGTCAGCTCAGACGAGGCGTGTGTGCGGCGCGCTGTGGAAGTCAGGGCCAGAGGAGCGGGTGACCCAGAAGCTACTTATAACCGCGGGCAGGCGAGTGGATGTGGGGAGCTGTTACACAACAGCGTGTGATCACAGGGCTCCATAGGTAGGAGTATTGATGCTCTCTGCTGAAGCCCCGCGTGTGTGTGTGTGTGACTGAGTCTGATTGAGCGGCAGGGTTACATAATGGATTCACATGACAGCCCACTTACACTAATAATGTGTACACATAGGTTACCACAGCAGTACAGAATTCATTTGAGAAAGCCATGCTTTGGCATGTGCACTGAGCAAGGACTACTGTACAATCTAACACACTGTGCTTTTGTTACTGCATGCACATGGAGAGCTCAGAATCAAAACCTCATTTTCCATTTTGAAAAGTCTATTTTAAGAAATAATAATAATGATAATAATAATTCTAAAGTGATCTCTATTTAACTGCAATATAAATAGTAAAAACAAACTCTGAACTCTTTTCATATACAGTATTGTACATGTCATATTGTTCACACACTAGGCCATACAATTCTATAGAAAAATACACAGTGCAACAGACTTGAAAAAGTAAATACTTTAGTCCCAAAGCCAAGCAGATTTGCCCACTTTCCCCTCCTGTTTTGCCTGTCCAAGCAGTAATGTGGCATTAACCTTATTTGTGGTCTACCTCCACCTCTCTGGCTTGCACATATTTGCGCTGTCAGGCTGATTTGTTTTCAATTCGCTACGCTACTCGCGGCTAGCGCTAGCTCTCCTCCACTCAGTCAGGAGTCTCATTTCAGGCTTGGCGGCCTGCGCCCTCCTGTACACAAACAAAGCCTGTTGTGTTCTCGGGCACTGGCTGACCACAGATCTCTCAGGGCAGCTGCTGTGAGGGGAGAGAGCCGCCTTGCCTGCCTGCCAACGGCCACAGTTGGACTGGGGCACGCATGGCATGAATCCAGGGAAGGTTTCAAACCCCCCTCAACCACCCACCCACCACCCCAACCCACCACATACATGCTCACCCACTGGGCAAATGGGCTCATAAGTGTATTGACAGATGAGACGGGCGCTGAACCACCTAATGCCAGTCACAGCACAGAATGCTAGAGCAGTCATGTGTGTGCCCGCTCTGGCCCGGCACGCTTTGTTCTGGCCTCACATAAGCACACCTGATTAAAATTAATCAACAGCTGAATGATTAATTGGTTGGCTAAACCAGGCCTGAATGTGTTGTTTGCTGGAGTAATAAGCACTGGTTGGATGAGTCGCCACTAACTCAATAGAGAACAACACTACCACTACACAGAAAAGATACTTACTATAATCCTATATCTTATAACAGAGACATGATCTCAAATTCCATGCATAACAATTGATCGACTGTTATGAATGATTGCTTCCAATCACTCCTCTTCCATGCCTCATCTGCCCCACTCAGAACGGCTGGTAAAAGATGCTCTCACCTGCGCCCAGTGGTTCTTGAAGACGATCATGCATGTCTCTGGGTCCACCCCCTTCAGGACCAGCGACTGGCTGCCCTGGTTCCCATTGGCAACCACGGAGGCCATCATGATGCCGGTGCCCACGCTGTGTGGGTTTAGACCATAGTGTGGGAGGCTGAGGTGGTCCTCACTGAGCAACGGGAGCCATGGCAACTGCGTGGATGCTGCCGAGCCCTGAGGGCCTGTGGAGGAGCGTGCCAGAGAGTAAGTCATACATAACAAGTAAACGCCCACACACTCACAGATGCACAGCACACTTCAGCCTATAGATTGGAGGGTAATGTACTGTCTATAGGTACTATACAGTGTGTACTGTATACTGTATGCCCATTGGTGTGAAGCAGCCTACAATGAATCACCATGATAACAGCACAGCTGGAAGTGGATGACTCTCTTGACAGAACTTGAGTTTTATGTGGATGAATTAAAATGACAGATTCAGTATGAATGGCTTTTAGTTCATTCAAGACTAAATGAAAACGAATGCTCATTCAGTGCCAACTCAAATGAACTACAATTTCTTACAGCAAAAAGAAAAAAAAGAAATTCAAAGACCTCCATGAAGTTTGTTTTTTTTTTCTCTACAGATGAACAATGTGGTCCATATCAAAACCAAACAATCTCCAGTTTTCCGGCATCTCTATAAACAGGTCATCTGAGCCACAACCACAACCACCGCCAGAGTTCCAGAGAGTGTCAAGCCTCCGACACTCCTCTCCCCCCCCCCCCCCCCCCCCCCCTTCTCCTCCTCCTCCTCCACAGCCCCGCACACTGTGGCTGTGAGACTAAAGAGCCAGTGGAGCCAGAGCAGACAGCTCAGCTCCCCGGGGAGGAAAGGGCCGGTCCTCCGCTAGACCACAATGCCGAGCGAGGCCAGACCGTAGCCAAGCTGTAGCCAAAGACAGAGAAACTTCCAGAGGACACAGTGAAAGTGCAGGCCTGGCGCAAAAGACAGTGTGGTGCTAACAGGTAGTGTTCCGTTGAGTCAGTCTAAAGCGAGGGGGTGATTTGTTTTCGACTCGTCGCGGATGACGGCAGCACTGTGAGCCCTCTGGGTTACTGTGGGGTGTCAACAGTCTCAGGACATCAAATCATACTCAAAGATGTAAAACATGAGGTGAAACTCAAATAATGTTGCTCTTTCCCCACTGCTGACTGTATTGCTGGCATGACCTCAGTGAACTCCACTGGGGGGGGGGGGGGGGCTTCCTTGTTATTTCCTTGGTAGCAGATCCAGCACAGCAGCCCCTAGATATTGTATATACAGTAAACAAAATGGAGAGAGAGAGTGAGCCGGCATGACCCAGCCGTGCCAGCTGCGCTGATATTCATATCTGCGGCACAGTGTAAATAGCTAAGGAAGCGTAGGTACGGTAGCCTTATCTGGCAGACACGCTTCCCGCGGAGGACACTGCATGGCGTCTGTTATGATTCGAATGACGCATGGCTCTACTACAGCAGTGTTTACATAAATGCACAAGGTAACCGACAACAAAAACCTGTGGCTATCATGATGAATTAGTTTCTACAGCGTAGTGTCTTACTAGTACAGCATCTGCTAGTGATGGAAATTTCCATGGCAAATGCCTGCTGTTCTAGTGTACTACTAGTGAGTTGTTCCAGTCACTCCTTCTGACTCATTTTTGGTGGGAGTTTGCCTTTAAATCCCTGACCTCTGTGTCAGTGCAAGGCACACCACAGGGGGGTCAACTGACAATTATGTCGCTTCGGACAACACAAAATAGCCAATCAGTTTCTTCTTGCTTGAGTGGATAGCCAATCAACAGCCTGAGATTTTTTTTTTTCAAAACACGAGGTCAATCTCACAGCACAAGACAAGTACTCACCCATACAAGACCCTGACAAAGCAGTGAAGAAATGGTTTGAATATCTGAGAAAATTACATCTGTTTCTACTTAGACCTCGGAGAGAGTGCACAGGGAGGACTACCTAAGAATGCAGTTAGTGCTCCCCACACACACACACACACACACACACACACACACACTCCACAAATTATTAGAATTCCACCTACCTCTCTAGGACCATAGCTGCCTCTTGTTAGTGTTGTGTATTTTCTAAAGCAAGCACAGAAAGTTCTAGTTGTTTTTGAAACAACTAATGCACACCATTGACAGGGAGAGACAGCCGTGTGTGCCTCAGCACTGGGCTGTACAGCTACTCTGAACATGCTGTGGTTTGGGGAGGGAGACTGAGGAGGAGGGGGGGGTAGGAGGAATGTGTGTGTGTGTGTGTGTGTGTGTGTGTGTGTGTGTGAGAGAGAGAGAGAGGGGGTCAGAAAACGAGGGAAAAACAGAGGAAGTGACTGGATGAGTGAGTATGACCAAGCGGTTTTGAATCTACACATGGAGTCGGAGGGAAAAAAAAGGAAAAGAGGAGGACAGGACAAGGATGGAAAGAAGAGAAAGCATTTGACAGGGAAATATAGCGGGGGGCAGTGGGAAACTCTGGGAGCGTAAAACTCTTCCTCTTAGCCAGCAGCAGACGCCATCAGGCAGCCACGGTCAGCATGAGACAATGGGCCTCAACTGAACTAGAGAGCCAGGGCCCCATGCTGTGAGGACAAGCAGCCATTATTAACCGAACCGACAACTTCATTCATTCATGAAAACCCATCTCGGCATCCCCCACTGGCTCATCTGTTCCTCCAGCCCACCCTGCCACACAACAGGGAAATGAACAAGCCTGCCTAACAGCAGCAGTCCTGCCTGTGAAGGCAACTGTTGGACAAACTCACACACACACACACACACACACACACACTGCTCGTCTCCTCTGCCCCATCTTCAGCAGCGGCTGCTCACCCCAAAGCCCCCCAGAAAGCCAGTAAACTGCTGTGGCTGGGGCTCCAAGTGACAGACTAGCTCCACACGGGGGGTCCAGCTGCATCAACACTCCACAGGAGAGGCAGACGGACACACACAGGCACACAGGCACCCACACACACACATACACACACACACACACACACACACATATATACACCGATGCCTGGGGCAAGCAATCTTTGTCACCTAGTCATCGCATATTTACACATAGGCTTTTTGGGAAGCGTAATGCTGTAGTCGTAGCAGTATGCCTTATGAGTGATGACAATGCATTTGATTAGCAGTGTTTGCCCCACAGTGCCGACTCTTTCCAATACTGTATTTGTGACCCAGATACTGTTATGTGTGAGTGTAGTTGGCCTCAGTTTGGTTGTTGGTTGCCTAGTCTATGCTTAATTCGGCACTAATCTGTCTTTTTAAGGGCTATCAGACAGATTTCCACCGCAGACTTGAGTGTGTGGTTATGGGGTCAGCCTCACAAAGGCGTCAGGGATTACAGCCACTCTTCAGTTCTGATTAACTCAAGCCCCGTCTACAATACAGCAACAACGGATCGGTGTCCATCTGTGCTTTAGGGAGCGTTTGCCGTGCTCAGCGTAGGATCATCTGCTTCATTCAATTAGAGCTCACTTGTGTGGAATGCCGGGGCCTCACCCAGTAAACTGACCCCGGGAGGTGAAGGTATGGGGTTAATATTGAACGCCACCTCCACCCTTAAAACAACCGTGCATACCTTTCAAGGTGGGGTGGGGTCCGTTCCTTGAAAGAAACTTATATGGTTCTTGTGTAACCAAACAACAGCGATCAATAGGGGCCTATTCATCAGGTTCCGTTACAGGCTAGAAAGATCCCCGGTTCCACAGCACTGAATGTTCCAGTTCTGATTATGGGTGAGGGGCTGGGTGTCAAACATGGATCTGGTTATAGCTAAGCAGTTTTAATGTATGTGAGCAAGCCGGCCCAAATGAAAGGTGCCTTCATCTTGTAGTGCGGCGGCAGCTGCTGCTGTGTGTGTGTGTGTGTGTGTGTGTGTCTGTGTGGGGGGGGGGGGGGGGCCGCCCGAACCCCTCAG
>JASCQY010000080.1:3075463-3088387 GCA_030264315.1 Sardinella tawilis | reverse complement strand
TAGAGTGCATTTTCATGCACTCTAATAAGAAGACCAGAAGAACAATAGAGTGCATTTTCATGCACTCTAATAATAACAATTTTATTTCCAGGATGGATCCAGCTTTGCTTCGGGAGAGGGAGCTGTTCAAGAAAAGGGCCTTAAATACTCCTGCAGTTGAGAAGAGACCAGCCCCTTCTGAGTCTAGCTCTTCAAAGAAAAAGAAGTCCAAGCCAGACAAGGAGACATCATCAGGATCCAAGCACAGTACAGGTTAGAATCTAGATGAGGCGGACACCAGTATTTGGCTGTTGTAACATTTATGGATAGGCTATTGCTTCAATCTGCGTGGACCCGTGAGTCTTTTTTAATATAATGTTGGTGGTATGACCATGTACTCTCTCCATAAGGGGGTTAAACTCATTTTTATTACGGACCACATACTGTAAGCTTTTGCTCAGGGCAGCTATAACATTACCTTGTTACTTGCTACATCTGTGACCACAAACTGTTGGGTGAAAACATGCCTGTTTCTCTGTGTTTTTGACCATATCCAGGACGGTCCTAGTGCATCTGTGTTCTGAGTGTGTCCTCACCACTTACTTCCGTCCTCCTTTCCTGTCGATGGTTAAGCATGATGCATGTCATAGTTGAATCTTTTTGAATCGGGCTGAATGAAATGATGTGAATGTTTGGCTATGGCCTACGACTTGACTACCATATGATGTTGTGGGACAATTTTTTTACACCTGGCAGTTGCGTTGGCCCCTTGAGCCGTGCATCCCTTCAAGGTTTCTTCCTTGACTAACTACCACAAATTAGTTTTTCCTTGCCCCTGTTGCTCTTGGGTCCTCCTTCCCAAAAAAGTGCCATGAGACAATGCAAATATAATATTACAGTAGCCTGCATAATAATACAATTGAATTGAATTGAATAAGTAGGCTATGCAGGAAAGAATCTTGGTTTGAACCAGACTAAATCACTGTCTGGCCACTGAGGATTAGCAATTCGGCATAGTAATGACACAGACTTCTCATTAACTTTGTAATAACTTTGAAATCATAAGTTCTGCCGAACCAATTGCAAGAATGCCTAATGTCGCCTCCCACTTTACTGCTGATGTTTGGCAACTGATAATAAATAGCATCAACAGAAAGGAAACGGCAAATTTACTAGCCTGGTTCAAACTTGGCCAGCAGGAGATTTGGAGAAGTGAGAAAAATGGTGGGTGAAGGAGTAAGTGTGGGAGGGAGGGAGGGAGGTCTTGGGTTCAAGAATTTGTCTGATTCTCATCCTGGGCCCCCAACCTACATACGGCTTCCTAATTCATGAATTTCCAGATTATCACTACCTTTGATGTTTATATCCAACAAATGTCAAAGCCTTTGGAGTTTTAAGTTGTTTTAAGGACATGCAGGAGGATGAGAATCTACAGCTCATTTGATAATGTTGATGCATTTGACAGATGGTCATATCAGGCAGGTGGGCATAAAATGCAGAGTGCAGTAACTGACATGAGTTTAATTCCATTTGAAAACTGTAGGGCAATTCCAGCATTATGGATGTGATGGAGCATCAAGTACAGCATAGTATTACTTAGGTAATTGGAACACATTTCTTGTAACCTTTACAACTGAATACAAAATCCTCAGTTACATATATTTACAATGACTATGTTTACATGCAGCGAATATTCCGTTTTTGAACGAAATATTGGCAATATTCGGTTTGCACATGAGTCATGAAAACCTTATTCATTCCTAATTCATTCCGAATTTGGCTGTATTCCAGTTTCTAAAAACCCAAGTGAACCCTTTGGTTTATACCTTAATTAAGCGGAATTCAAGATCATGTACTCCTTGATCGGAAAGTGCTCCTTACCAGAGTGTTTCTTCGCATGCGTGCATGTTCAGTTGGCATGATGCAGATAATAAAAGGCAGCTTGTAGGCTACGTCGGTGATCTAACCGGATCATAGTGACTGACATGTGAATGAGAGTATTCCCATAGCACACTAGTCTTATTTAAACGGATGATTCAGGATGTTGAATTTGCTGTGCATGGAACTGTAGTCATTCTCTGCTTTATTGGCGTCATTGTTGCTTGCTAGATCAACCATCACTTACTATGGTGGTTATAGTGGCCATTCAAAAGAGCATTGATATGGAATGGTGAATACGTTTTTCATAGCTATTGCATTATCAGGGAATACCACACACTGTGTCAGCCAACCAGAAAGCAGCATTTCATTTTGCTGGATGATATATGAAAGTTATGGAGATTTCAATATGCCCAATCACTTAAGTCACATTTTACTGTACCATTTAAGGTTCTCATTAGGGTTGTCATTCAGCACTCAAGTGCGTTCAATGTAGAACATCTGTTGTATGTTCTGTAAGAACCTAGATAGTGTGAATGCAGTTTCTATTGAACTCTGTTTGACAGAACTCCATCAGAGTAAACACATTTCAGAGCGTCTTTAATTGCAAAAAGCCAAGAATATCTTACTTTTTAAATAACACAGAAAGATGATTTTTTAAAAAAAGCTTGACACTGGAGGAAACGCTCTCCATGTCTGTTGGCTGTCCATTGTCAGTGATGTGGGTAGAACAGAGACAGGTGTGTGTGTGTGTGTGTGTGTGTGATAATGTGTTTTCCCAGTGTAGTCCACCATGTTTGTAGAAAGCCACTTTTCAGGCATTTTGGCGTAGCCTGCGCTACACCACTTCTGTGTCGCTGCTGCCCCCTCCTACCCGGCAGAAAGTGCCAGACTCTTGGCGCAGGTCGCGCACCGTCTTGCCCTTGGCGAAGCAGCCGCAGTCCAGTAGCTCGTAGAGGAATGCCAGCGCAGCGAGGGAGAGGACCGTAAGGATGAAGAGCATCAGGATGACAAAGCAAGCTACGTTCCAGCCATCGTGGAACGGGTACAGCTCCTGAACCTGCAGTACCACGTTCTTCAGCTGCGTGTCTGGTCGCCAAGGCAACTCTGCCTCTGAGTTGTTCATGATTATCTACGAAACAGAAGAAGAGATTTTTTTTTTAATTCCTTAACATTTCCTGTGTTTACTTGGTAACCTAAAACGACTGTGCCAGTTGGCAGGCTTCCTGTTCATCATGCATTTTGTGAAAAATAATAATAAAAAAAAATCCCAGTTTGAATCACCACACTTCACACAGGCCCTTTTCTCTTCTGGGTGAGATTGAAGCCTGACTCAACTCCTCTTTCTCAGAAGATAAAGGCTCTGAAACAAACACGCCAGTCTCTTGTGCGGAAAGCAACAGCCTGGAGATGGGAGTAGTGAAAGCATAGCACGAAGACGGCATCAGCGAAAGAGCAGTTCACTTCTGTCACATCTCATCAAGCTGAAACCAACCTCTCTACTAGCTGCCTCTCCCCGTGCTGGCTCCTCTTTGGGATTCGGATGCCTATGAAGGAGTCGCTAGCCTCAGTCTGGATAAGTAATTTCAGGTTTTAGTTCCATAGCTGGACAAAACAATGCTTGAACATTCTATTTTGTTCCCCAAATGCTTCCTGTTGCATTAACATAACAGGAAGTCCTGGGAGACCAACTATGGAAGGAGAACTTGAAATGGTCTATACACTTTATACACAGAGAAGAAACACAAGCATGATGCAGGAGTGGACAGGTTGTGTTGTGTTGGGTTACCTGAACCAGGTCAGCTGTGTAATGTGATCTGGATTGCCACATGAGAGGGCCTGCTGTGTGTGTGTGCACATTTCTTTTAATGGTAAGCAACCTTTGATTTAGTGAGATGTGACAAACAAGGTTGCGTCACTCTGAACTGTGAAATACTTTGTCAGTAACTGGAAGACTAAGTTATTTGGCAATGTCAAACATGTATGTCAAGCATATGCTGAAAATACAGCTGTTTAGTTTTATTAAGATATACTGTACTGTAGATAGGCTAAAAAAGGGTTAGGGTTAAAATGCTGGCTCTGAATGATTCTGGTGTCACTTATAGCAATGCACAATACAGCTGCCATTCATTTTATCTGACATCTGCTGATTACTATGATTTGTTTGTATGCAGGCCATGGAACAGGTTCCTTTAGGCACTGACATCTTTGTCACTGACCTCTGGTCATCTAGACTGTCCAAAATCAAAACAACAGTTGTTTGTGGAATGAATGGTCATTCTGTACATCTCCTTGTTGGATCATGCCAAAATTAGTTTTGACCATGCCTTCATCGATCCCTCTCCCAGAGCAAGAGAGAACTCTCAGAATGAATGTCGATGTTGATGCTGATGTTGCGTTAGTATTGTAGACCCATAATGGCCAGTTGTGGATGGCAGTGGACCATAGTGAAGAGACAGTAGTGGATGGTCTCTGATTAAAGTGGCTGCTTTTGGATAAGCACAAGGGTCTGTCTTAGCAGGGCTCATCTGTGTCATATCCTTCATGAGGAGTGTGTGTGCTTGTGTGCGTGTGTGTGTGTGTATTTTTGTGGGAGATGTACTCAGAGGCCTCTTAAGCTGGAGAACACCTCTGAGTGACACACACACACACACACACACACACACACACACGTATGCACTAACATTAGCCCTGCCCAGCCTGTGTGTAATTGTATAATGCAGGAGCAGATGGGTTTCCCTCCTCGTCATTTACTTCCGTCACACTCCAGCATCTCTGAGGACCCCCCCCCCCCCACACACACACACACACATCCCCATGAGATGCGCCCAGCTGGCCCTCGCCGGCCGGCCTCTCCTCATCCCCTGCCCCCTGTCCCCTCCTCTCTCCTCCCCCAGCCATCCTCCCCTCTTCCCCTTCGTCTGTGTGTCTCCAGTCTCTCCATCCAGACTGATCAGTGTCAGACAGCAGTCCCAGGCTCCTTCCAAACCCACTCATTCAGTCACTCACTCATGTATTTATTAATGTGTCTGTCTTGTCTGTCTGCCACTTTCCGCCCAGCCCAGCCCAGCCCAGCCCAGCCCTGCTCCTCTCTCCTCTCCACCCAGCTGTCCCCTCTCAGTCTACAGCCAGTCTAGAGCCCAGTGTGGGGACACAGCACACACCCTGCTTCCCCCTGCCCACTCAGCGCTTGCTGGCCTCTCTTAAAAAGCAGCGCCGTCTGGCCAAGCTCTGCTAGCCTAGCCTAGCGCTTGAGCTCGTCTGCCATGAGATGCACAGAAGATGAGAGTGCAAAAAGCCCAAGCCCATGCATGAGCTGAGCTGAGCTGAGCTGGAGTGTGGGAGATGCGCAGCAGAATATCATATCATGCAGCCCTTTGCAAATCCACACGCCGTGCCGCTCATATTGCATGTGGTTATTGCGCGTGGCGACGCGCACCGGTGCTCAGCGCGGCGTTCCCCCCTCAGAATCGGACATGTGAGAGCGGCTGGAACATGCAAAGACATACCTGTGTGCTGCGCTGTGCTGTGGGAAGGAGGCGATGATGCTGAGAAGTGCTCTGGGCTTTTTCCTCTCTCTCTCCCTCGCTGCCGCTGCCTCTCCCTCTCCCTCCTGCCCTGATGCTCCTCAATCCTGCACGGCTCACTGCCCGGTCGGAGACAATGCTGCAACGCCATTGGCTCGCCCTCCCCTCCCTCCCTCCCTCGCTCGCTCACATCATAGGCAGAGAGCCCCACCCCTCGGCCTTGGCAGCTCTAGGCAGCAGGTCCCGCCCACGCCATGAATCATTCATTAGTCAGAGCCAATGGTGTGTTCTGATTGGCTGGCTTCCAACTCATTCCCCCCCCCCCCCCCCTCGTCCTTATCTCAAGCCGTGGGGCAAAGTGAAAGCCAAGAAGATGTGTTTGGTCCCTATGTGGGCCAAGAAAGGGATGAGGAATACAAAGGAGGTGGATGTCCTATAGATGCCTAAGATTTGGGCTTGGCCAGCAATTCATTTTCGCGGCACAAAGGCAGTAATGGAGAGAATGACAGCTCTACCATTTAAGACCAGTTTAATGTGCCCAGATTATGACTTTACCGATACTCATGAATCTTATAAGCTACTTTAATGCACAACGCTTTGCCTTTAATGGCAAACGTGCTTGAATACAAATGCATTATGCAGATTGTTTTACATTAATAATTTCTGATGCTCTTCACAACGTCGGTGGTTCTGAAATGCAGTACATTTCTGGGAAAATTCTAATCTGAGTTTAACTGCAAATTACAGTTTATAGACTAGAAATGAAAGTTTGGAGTTTATGTCCAAACCAGAATAATCAAAGGGAATAAATGTAGCTTAAATGTCTAACCTGTTTGTTCTCTCTTTCTCTCTCTCCTCTTTTCTCTCTCTCTCCCTGTTGCACAGATTCCAACAATGGCTCCTTTAACTTGAAAGCTCTTTCTGGAAGCTCCGGCTACAAGTTTGGAGTTCTGGCCAAAATAGTCAACTACATGAAGGTACAGACACCCCCCCCCCCCACACACACACACACACACACACACACCACCCCACCCTTCTGATTATTCTTAGATTCTCAACCATTCGACAGCTTCTGTGACATGCAGAGATGCATTCTGCTTAAATAGTCAGAACCAGGCTCGTACATCCAATGCAGTCCACTGATCCTATCTGCATATTTGCTTTGTGCTTCAGAGATTTCGTATAAAACTAGTATGACTGCTAGGGATTATTAGCAAGTCCATTGCATGTCCAGGTTGTTTAATTTTTCTCATCTCCCTCTCTGAAGTAAACATCTTGTTTACCAGCCAGTGCCAACTCTGTCCAAGCCGCGAGTGAGTGTGTCACAGCATAAGTGTGACTCATCCATATTTGCATAATGTCCTCCGTTTCAGCGGGCTTCTCATCAACACGCTCAAACTGATCCCAGCTGCCGCCTGCCCGTGCCAGTGCAGCAAGCCTCTGAACCTCAGGAAAGATTAGCGGAGGGAGGGAGGCAGAGGGAAAGGGTGAGAGAGAGAGGGAGAGAGGGAGAGAGCACTCCGTGCAGGGGGCCACACTGTAAATGATCCGCCCTGGTCAGCCGTGCACCATGTCAGTGAACCTGACAACAGAGCCTGTGATCAGATGCAGTGGCAGGCAGCATTAGGGCCCCTGTGGTGTGGGCAGGATGGCGGATGGGGATGGGCTGTGTGTGTGTGTGGGGGGGGGGGATGGGGTGTGTGGAGGGTTGATTGTATGGCAGGGCTGGAGCTTTCAGACTCTCAGATGGCCAGAGGCCAGGCTGTACTCCACTGTCAGCAACTCTCTTGTTCCTCTGAGGGCTTCTTGCAAGGGTGAAGTGACAGGAATGCCTACCCCATCAGCCTTTGTTTTGGTTGCCACTAGATTGCTTGTTCCTCTCAGACCCAAAGAAAAGACTTAGTGTCTGTTTTTGTTGTTCTCCTGTAAGTCAGGAATTCTAGAGTACACTGACACTCTAGGTTAGATAACCATAGATGATGGGTAGTATAGGTCGTATTTGAAGCTATACATGTCCCTTTGAATATACTGTAACGTTATTGGAGTGTACTAACTCTGTGTGTGTGTGTCTTGCTCTCTTTCCCACAGACAAGGCATCAGAGGGGTGACACACACTGCCTGACTCTAGATGAGATCCTGGATGAGACCAAACTGCTGGACATTGGCATGAAGCAGAAACAATGGCTGATGAGCGAGGTGTGTACGTTTCCAAGCCAGAGGCAATAGCTGATGAACGGTCTGTGTGTGTATGTGTATGTTTTGAAGGCAAGGCACTGACCGATGAGCGAAGTGTGTCTGTGTGTCTGTGTGTCTGTGTCTGTGTGTGTGTGTGTGTGTGTGTGTCTGTGTCTGTGTCTGTGTCTGTGTCTGTGTCTGTGTCTGTGTGTCTGAGGCAGTAGCTGATGCTGTGTCCATCAGCTGTGGGATGTCAGCCAGTAGGGGTGTCAGAGGGATCCCTCCTGCAGAGCCCTTGCTTTATTGTGGCACTAGTGGGAGCTGTGGGGCTGTGTGTGTGTGTGTGCGAATGCTGAGAATGCTCTCATCTTCCACTCTCTTACTCTTTTTTTTTTTTTTTGTTCTCCTCACTCTTCAATCATTAGTCTTCTTTCGTTCTCTCTTTTGACTTCTGAGGGGAAACTTGGTTTGTATCGCTCGTATCTAGAATCGTTAGTTGACGTTAAATATCCTTCCATCCCTCCCTCCCCCTCTCTCTCTCTCTCTCATTTTGTGTGTGCAGGCTCTTGCCAATAACCCAAAGATAGAGGTGAACGATGGCAAGTATGGCTTCAAGCCCAAATACAATCTGAAGGATAAGAAGGCTCTGCTACGGCTGCTGGACAAACACGACCAGCTGGGCCTGGGAGGCATACTGTTAGATGACGTGGAGGAGGGCCTGCCAAACTCGGCCAAAGCTATCAAAGTACGCTTGAGTACACACACACACACACACACACACTCTTTAGAAAACACATGACTAATCAATCATCTGATCATGACTATTTTCAAGAAACCCAAAGTTCATCCCTACAATGTGCTTCTGTGTTCAATGTCGTCATTCTCTGCCTGGTTATGGTGCTATGCTATGATATGATTATGCTTGTTTAATGTGAGCTTCTGAAGTCATCAATTAATTTAACCTTTGTTTTAATAACGATATTCATCTGTTGCCCTTTTTAGGCTTTAGGTGATCAGATCATATTTGTTACAAGACCAGACAAGAAGAAAATTCTTTTCTTCAACGATAAACACTGCCAGTTTACAGTAGATGAAGGTACGTGCTGTCACTGTGTGTGTGTGTGTGTGTGTGTGTGTGTGTGTGTGTGTGTACACACGTGCCTGTGCAAATGCCCATCCTCGCGTAAGGATGCCTGTGGGCTTTCTGAGGCCAAGTAATAACTTGTGGTGCTCACCCAGACAATGGAATATTGGCAAACAGGTGAGGACATAAAAGGCTTTGACCAGGCAGTGTGTTGATCTTCATGTTTCCACAGAGTTTCAAAAGTTATGGCGCAGTATTCCGGTGGATTCCATGGATGAAGAAAAGATCGAGGACTACCTGAAGAGACAGGGCATCACTTCTATGCAGGAGACTGGACCAAAGAAAATTGTAGGTTTAAACACACACAAACACACAATCAATCAAAATGTTTTTTCATCATTTTTTGTTGTTTTTTTTTGTTGTTGTTGAATGCTGTTAAATCTCTCCTCTGATTGGTTGAGCTCTGACGGTTTAATCCTATGTGATTGACTACCATAGACACCCATTCAGAAGAGGAAGAAGCCAGCCAGTCAGAAGGGAAGACGCTTCAAGACCCACAACCACCATCTGGCTGGAGTTTTGGAGGACTATTCAGATGGAGTGCCCACAAAGAAGTGACCACACACACATGCATACAGTCATTCAAAGGAGGGGCATCCTTCATGACATGGGACTGAGTTTTAAGAGGATTATTACTTTGCCACATACAAGTACACACATACACAGTGAAAATAAAAGGAAAACAAAAAAACACACAAAAAAAACATAAACATAAAAGACAAGTGGACATCAAAAGGCACTGCCATTTCTCTCACTGTTGAGTTAAGTGACAAACGCAAATGTGAACTGTTGTAAATATTTTCTTTATTCTTTTAAGTTTGTTCTTAAGACAATACAAATGATTCCATTGATGGCATTTGATTGCAGGTCTTTCTTGACTGATAATTAAAGGCAAACATCAATTGCTGTTTTCTGAACACTCATTTTTCACAGAATACTGATCGATATCGGTCGGATTGGTGAAGGAACCTACTTTCAGGCTGGCTTTGTAGAAGAGATGGGGTTAACCTGCTTGTTTATGGTAGCTAGAGTGCCTTGGGCCCCTGTTGCCTTCCGAGCCCCAAGGAACTGTCATCAGCAAGCAGAGAAATCTCAACAGCCTGCCTGGGATGGAGGCCCAAGGTGGGGCTTATGTTGTCAACGGCAGATAGGGAGAAGGAGAGGTTTGAGTGAGTTTGATATATACACACTCCACTGCCACGAGTCTTTTCCACAGTTTTGCATGATTTATGGAAGCCCGAAATGCAAATAATCTCTAGATTTTGCAGTGCTTTATTTGCAACTGATTTATCTGTCCACGTTGTTGGATAATTTACTCTTCAGAAAAACACCCGGTGACATTAGCCTTTGCTACAAGTGATTCTCTCCATATCTTGGGGAGAGATAATATTGCTTCTTCTATTGATGGTCTAAGTCCTACAGTCATTTGCACTTAGTTCACATTTCTGCCTCACAAGAGAAACATGAAAATGACATTTTCTACTCATTCTCACTGTACAAGAACATGGTGCCTTTTCTGCCTCTACTGCTAGAAGGTTTCACTGCTTTGTTCGGATTTAGGAAACAAATAATTTGACATGGTGAATGGTCGTCTTAATAATTAAAATCTGTAATATTTTACGTCCATTACGGCTAAATAATAACTTGGCCAAATACAAATACACAGGCTGTAAATCAGATGCACAAGTCCTTTGTGGTAAGACTAAAAATGGTCATCAACAGTTTGATGTTAACCTTTGAGACTGAACTCGTTTTCGGTTTAAAGACAGTACATCATATTCTCAAGGGAGTTGCGTCACTTTCCCAAAATACACAGCCGGTTCTATTTTAAGATCTTCTGTGTGACTTACCCTGACATGAGAGTTTAAAGAGCCTAAAATAAGCCAACCCTCAGTGGAAACATAATTTTCTTAAAGCCAGTTCATCAAAGATGCCATGTGTTTGCTTTAATCCGTCTCACCACACTTTCTCTGCCTTACAGCTTATATTCGTACTCAGAATCAACACTAATGATAAGACATGTTCAACCAGTAAATAAACACAAACATCCTAAAAAGGAGTAATACAACCATGTACCACAAAACATTCATTACAAAAATATTATAATGGTTTTGTCTGTATGTCTTCAAAATATTCAGAAATGTTCACACATTTGTAAATTAAACTTCTCAATTTATCATATGAACAAAGTAACAGCCATTTGATTTTATGCATAAATAGTAAAAAGACTGTACAGTATAAAATTGGACAGGTGTTCCTTTGGACGACTGTTTCATGTTTGGTTGAGGCACATTGCCTTTTATATGTCCGTGGAGACCCTGTTGTCGGGAAAAGTCATGTGATGCGTTACCATGGCAACTGAACTTGGGGCTTTGTATCAGCAAATCAACAATAAATAGCTTCCCCGAGTGACACAAACATTAGGTGACAATCATCAAAATATTCAGCAATTGCAGCAATTGCTGAAATCCCGTAAAGAATCCCAATCAGTTTCTTTCAACACTGATTACTTTGTACACAGCATTACAGTAAATATTGATCCTTTACTGAGTAGGCTAGTCTAACATACCAAAGGAGATCTTTCTGAAAACTCACCCAAGGCCAGAAAGTCCTCCTTCAAATCATGAAATCTTCATTTTTAATTAGTAAAGCTTTTAAGGACTCTGTAGCAACTGCAAAAAGCAAAAGAGTTAGTCAGCAAACGCAATTATCAAGCAGCATTAGAGCAACTTAATGCACTGTACTCATTACTGTACTTAAAACAGTAATGGGCCTTCTTCCCTCACAGAGAAGTAAAAACCAAGTGCATTTCTGATGCAGCCCAGGGAATCTGATGGGAGAACAGAGCCTGGTAGAATGTGCATCTATTTAGACATCTCATTTGACCCGGATAAAAAAAAATCCTTTTGAGTAAATAGAACACATCAGTCTATTATGCATACTGCATATTGCGTCTTCACCTCTAGCAATGGTGCAGAGCTGAACAGGGTGGTTGGGCCGGTGATGGTGTGCTCTACTGCACGTCTGGAGCGGAGTTGAGTGGTTGTGCTCTACAGTATGTGTGAAAACATGCTGCATGTAGGCTACTAAGGACACGTGAGGCTGATTGCTCATTAGTGAGCGACTTGGGGGGAGAGAGAGGTGATGAGAGGCCTATATGCATAGGAAGTGTGTGATGTGTGATGTGGAGGATGGGCATATGATGAAGCAGGGTGACCCGTCACGTGGCCAACTGTTCCTGAAGGTCCCCATTTCCGTTCCACACCCCTCCCTCTGGGAGAATCACACAGGCCAGATAAGGAAGCCCTCCTCGTTTGTCCTTAATTTCTCTCTCTCTCTCTCTCTCTCTCTCTCTCACTCACACACACACACACACACACTCACTCTCTCTCTCTCTGTCCCCAGTCACTTGTACTCCCTTGCTCTCGTTCCGCCCTGGCATTCGTGAGGGAAGCTGCAGTAGCCTTTGGTCACACCAATTAACATGCCATCCCCTGCTCTCCCTCTGGTCCTCCTCCTCCCAGCTCCCACAGGCACCCCAGTGAAGGCCTGGCCGTCACCAGCACAGAGAAATATACTGTACTCCGCACTCATCAGAGCTCCTGCTCTCAACAACACACACATACAATAGCTAGCTTCCTCTCGTAAATGCACACACTATTAGGCCTATATACATATGTATATGTATATGTATATACAGTATATATACAGTGTGTATATATATATACTGTATATGCACAAACTGTCTCATGAATATATTATCGTGACTTCTCTAACCATTCTATAGGAATCGAGAAAAGATAACGGCATAAAGTGACATTATCAGGATATGAATTACGCCTAATCCTACACTGTACCTACTAACTGCAAGAGCACTTCCATGGAAATGAGATATGATTTGACAAGCAGAAACTAGAAATGCACTGAATTCATGTTATTGTCTGCGCTCAGAAGTACCATTTAAAGTAAAGGCATTTTCGTTTTTACAGTGAAAATGTTTTTGTACATTGACAACAAATGGTCTTCCTGTTCCACCACTGAGTTTAGCTATAGTATCTACTCTCTCTTTGTTTTAAAGGAATATGCCACCCAAACATGAAATTAAGTCAGTCTCTGTCACCCCCAAACTTAAAACAGCGCAGACGCTGTAAACCAAGGGAGCCAACTAGCATGCTAGCTAGCAAGAGTGGCTCCCTTGGTTTACAGCAACTGCACTAAGCT
>JASCQY010000080.1:3056025-3070780 GCA_030264315.1 Sardinella tawilis | reverse complement strand
GTGTGTGTGTGTGTGTGTGTGTGTGTGTGTGTGTGTGTGTGTGTGTGTGTGTGTGTGTGTGTGTGTGTGTGCACCCTAACCTATGCCCAGGAAGGATTTTACTTTATCAGTGGGCTTGTTTGCACACATCCAGCCAATATCTAAAGTAAGGAATGCTTTTGTGGTTTATTTGGGAACACCTGCTGCCACACCACCCCCTTCTCCCCTCTAACAGCCTGGGCCAGAATTGTTCCAGCCCAGGATCAGTAGGTTGTGAAGGAATCATACAAGTGTTAGTGCAGTGTTTCTTAACTGGAGGGGGATCCAAAAATGGGTGGCAGAGCTGTTCTGGGTGGGACATGGAGCTTGTATTGAAAAAACAAACAAACAAACAAAACAAAACTAATGTTGGACCTAATACAAAAGCAGATATTTGCAACACAAATTGCCAAAGCCAACCTGATAAAATTGTGCCAGATAAAAGTAGATCCTAAACTCCTATAAGGGGCCCTGTAGCCAATAAATGCCATTAATTGTGCATTAGTTAGCTGTTTAGTTCCAGATTCATATAGAGAAGAAATAGACCTTTAATATGCAAATATGCAATTAATGTTATGATGCTGTTGGGGCGTGGGTGCTGTATTTGTTTTGTCTTGAAAGTTTGGGTCTTGACTTATTGGCAATGGGAAGTTGTAGGTCCCAAGGCCAGTTCAGTTACGAACCACTGTGTTAGCAAATGTGAAAATCATTTGTTGGCGAATAAAAACATAAAAACATTCACCGGCAATAATGTGAAATCTTATCCAACCTAAGGCTACTGTGTCTGTGCTGTGTCACACACACACACACACACAAACATACATACTCGGACAGATGTGGTGTCATTATGTCCAGCAGGCTAGAGAGAGCAGTGTGACCGCATGGTCAGTGCCTCTGATTTTCACCCACAGATTCACCCTGCAGGGAGCCACAGGAAGAGTATGTGCTCAACCTTTGAACCACGGATGGAGTCATTTGGACCGCTGGGTCCTGGGCTTGACAGGCCATGGAGCACAGGCCATCATGCAGAAAATAGCCCTTCTCTGATGCTGCTGTTTCCTCTGCCAGAGCACCTGCAACGTCTCTCTGCCATTAGGATGACAGCAGCGACCAAGACAGGGCAAGGCTAGGCTGGGCTGCGGTGACTGTATTCCCACGCCTCAGCAGTCTGAGATGTAATAAACAAGCAGACATAGGGAGGACAGGGAGAGAGAGAGACAGAGAGGGAGAGAGAGAGAGGGAGGGAGAAGGAGAGAGGGAGGGAAAGAAAGACAAATAAGATGGGGGAGGAGCAGAACCTATAGTGTTCTACTGTGGAATTCCAAAGAGTTGACATATGTTTCCATACTGGTTAATCATTTCAGATCGGAATGCTTCAGGACCATTCAACAAGTGAAAGCCTTTAACTGAGGTTTACTCCTAACCCGACAGTGACAAAATATAAGCCATGAACCATGACGGCCTATCAGTCCTCAACATGCAACCAAGCCCGACTGCCTCCCAGCTGAAAGGCAAACCAAAACAAACCCACGATAGCAGGCGTCGTGTTTTTCCACTGGGGGTTAGATGACGGTTAAGGAAGGGAGAAAATCTCTGGTTTTCTGTGCTTTCATCTGGAGCTGTCAATTCTGCCTTTTAGGATCTATTTGTATTTAAGTATGAGTGCTCTCCTAGGTGGATTTTATCAGGTTTTTTTCACTCTTCCCAAATGTGTGTGGGAGTGTGCATACAAACAAACAAAAAAGGGGAATCTGTCCATAGTGTGTGTCCATGAAAGCTACCAAAATCAATCCAGAGAGGGATATTTGGTATCTATTTTGCTCATATGGACACCAAGCTACCGTTCTATGCATCACAACTTGGTACAGAATCCATATGCTGAGCATTAAAGTGCAATCCCAGTCTGGGCCAGCACAGTGAGGCCTCAGACCATATAAGGCAAGGCATTTCAGCACTGTGAGTTATTGCTGTGATGTAGAATAATATTTATAGTAGTTCAACTCACCAATGCACTCGCTCTCTTAGCGTCAGATCATTTAGGTTGTTTTCACAACATTTCCATATGAGCCAATACCAACACAAAGTTCAGTAATATCTGAAATTCTAGAATCTATCTATCCTTTTCAAGTTTCACAGCAGAGGCATTTGCTGATACTTTGGAATCCATTAGATAACCAATACCAGGCCACTGAAGGCATTAACTACTACTACTGTATGTCAAATGATGTACAAAAAAGATTCTGCTACGTATTTTCATTTAATGATAATTATTTTTGTTTCTTGTGCAAATGCAACAAGCACTTATTTGTCTAATCTTCTCTTGTCTCCCTTCTCTCCCTCAGCCCTTGTCCTTGCCACCATGCTGAGTTGAGATCAAATAGCCAGTGAATGAGCTGATCCCAGTTGTGTACAATCCATAGGTCACCCTCCATGCTCTCCAAGGATGCAAAGGCCAGCTGTCAGAACTACATCATCAGCTCCCTTGGGACTCTTTCCTCTGTCACACACGCAGCATGGGGACCAGAGCTGGGGGCCTTCATATAGATTGCTATAGGCAAGATGCACAAGAGCTGTGGCTGTGTTCTTCACCACTGGAGATGGGTGACGGAAGAGAAACACATCCTTCTGTCACCTCAGGTAAGCCATTATGCCATATGTGTGGATATATTTGAGTTACATCATTGCCCACTTGTTGATGCTTTACACTGAAACACTTTCGCTGAGCAGACCCCAAATCAGTTTGTATAATGTACATTCCTCATGACATTATTCACATATTTTTCCCACTAACCTAACCAAGCATTTATACGGAGCCTGTATAGTGAATATATTGAACCACACTTTTGCGTGCCCTCGCAATACTTTTTGCGTTCCCTCGCAATAGTTTAGTTATTATTTACGCTTTTATAATCTCTGTTCATACAATAGATTGCAGCAGCTCCTCACAGAGCAGAAGCAGATAGTGACAGGCCCCAAGAGCTCCCCTTGGTGACCAGGACAAACATTACAGTCAGTGCTTCACTGAAGAGTGGGGGATCTAGGAAATAAAGTGAACACAAACTTCAAAAGGACTTAAGAACACACAGGTGTCACAAAGATCTTAATTTAATGAGCACATCATTTAGTTTAAGGGCAACAACTCCATAAAAAAAACATACAAATAAAGGGTCAGGAACAAAGATTCTAGAGCTCTAGAATCTTTGGTCAGGAATGTCTACAAAGCTGGAAACGCCAGTAATTGTTTAACTACCTTTCTAAAACTGATAGTTCCGACCCCCAATCCATGCCGTTGTAAAATCCACGTTTGGCTGCAACATAGCAAAGTGAATGGTGGTTGCGCTTGTGCGTTGCTTGGCAACCGTTCAGCTAGAGCTATTACTTGGTGGAGGAATTTTTACTTATGTATAATTCTCTACATTTCCCATTGTTGTGTCTTCTTTTCATGAAATCATGAGGGGTTAATGTGTTAACAGTTTTAGAAAAGCAATAACTCCTTCGAGTCTACTCGGCTACACCTCGTGCCGAACGACTCACCTTAGCCTGTGGTAAAACGAGCATAACTCATGGCCTCTCAGGGGTTATTGCTTACTTGCAATTCTTGGTAACAATACTGCATTAGTGGTAGCACTGTACACTTCAAGAAAATAAAATGAGCAAAGAGCAAAGACTGAAGCTAAACTGAAGAGTGGCATCAGTGAAGCCCTGTATCAGAAAACTCTAGAAGGCATGATCATTCTGGCCTATGGTCCATTTCACTCCATTCTCCCAAGAGGGACACAATACTCCAGGTACTGTGAGCAGCATCAGTTTTTGCCAGCACTGGATTTAACTGTCTTCTTCAGATGGTGATAATTTGGAAGAATCTTCATAAGGAAATCAAGCTGGAGGGTCTGTGGCTGCAAGTCAAAAAGACAGAGAATACCAATTAATTTAAATATACACTTTTTGGAAGATCAATGTTTTTATGTTTGAACTGTGGATGTGTCAATATGGTATATTTGTCCCTTTAAATCTTGAAGTTATTTTGAAGTTATTCAGATTGTAGAGATCTCTAAGTACCTGTGGTTTCTCCGTCTGGATACGACGCATGCAGTCTGACCCATAGATGACTGTGTTCTCTGGAATGACCTCACATGTGTTCACCTGGCAGCATGCTCCAATGATGCAGCCACTGGTCAGAATCACATTTCTGCCCACATCAGCTGCACACACACATATGAACACACACACACACACACACTTACTTGACTGTCATCATGGTATTGGTAATCTGAACATCACAAAAATATAATGTAATTAAATTCAAACCTTTCGATTCAATAACATTATTATCCCCAATCTTCATTGCCTGAGAAACTGTTGAATCAGTCGTCAGAAACTTAACTGATCATTGGAGGGGTATTGAAATATTAATCACAATATTACATTATGAGGGTATGACATAATATGCAAAAGGATACCACATCCAACTTCAAAGACATTATTGATGCCAATTGTCATAGGTTTGGGTTCCACATCCTCTGATTCTGGCATGATATTCTCAGGATAACTGAAAATGAATGGCACATCAACATCAACAAAAACAACAATAACAACAACAACATCTTCAACAACATTAACTTATTCATGTGCAAGATGGAAAAGAAGTGGCCTGGCTTCTCAGACTGATTGTATGCTTCAGCCTTTTTCACCTGTTAATGATGAGAGCCTGTTCCTCTATCAGATTCCCTTCACCAATTATTATAGGTCCTGCTTCTGCAATAATGCGGGCCTTCGGATGGACTACTGTCCGAGCACCTGTCAGAACCAGCATGATCACATACATTAAGAGAGGCATATAAATGTCTAGTTACACTGCAACTAAACATGAACTATATTAATGGCTTAACTACAGAGTTTATATAAAACTAAATGGACCGCCTGCTGTTTCAGCATGAGTTCTCTGCCACAAATCTGAATCTGGTGGACTGATTACACTTCGCAATTATGTTTGAATCCCTTCAGTATGCAGACTTACTTATTTCTGTGTGTTCATATTTATCATGCCGTTACTGAGTGACTTGCTTTATCTAGGAATAGTATCTATCCTATCTATCTATCTATCTATCTATCTATCTATCTATCTATCTATCTATCTATGCATTAACCCATATAGTATGCTTAGGTCACACTTCAATGCTCTAATCCCTATTGTGCCTTTATTTTAAAAAGAAAAGAAATATCAATAGAAAAATTCTAAAATCCAGAGGAAACAACAATGGTTTACTTACCTATGGTGACATCTCCTCTGATCTCACTTTCCACACAGACCACTGCGCCAGCTGCTATTTTCCCACTGAAGCGACAATAATAACAATAGGCTATTCATTTAAGATAGGTGACCATCAAAACAAGTTAATTAGCATTTACAATCATGTAACAAAGTATCGATTCATGTCTGTAACTGACATGGCAAAGCTAACGTTAACTTGCTAATAGGCTGTGCTGGCGGAGAACATTTACTATACAAAGGTTTTACAGCTTGTTCACGCAATGTGTTCCATATCGTGTGCCACAGAGTACACTCTATTTGGTTAGTAATATGTAGCCTACCTCTTAAGGACAGTTTGTTGTTTATCAGCCATTTTCACGTCAATACACGTAGGTTATGAACAATTAGTACAGTCATATCTCTCTCGACAATTGATTCGTAAGCCGTCAGGATATTTTTGCGCAAACTCCTCGATCGACTGTTTATGTCTTACCAGTAGTTATCACGACAAGAGTAACTGTCGCTCCCTACTGGTTATTTACAATATTGCATCATATCTATCTATTCTTTCTGTTGATGCAGGAACAGTATCATCACAGAAAAATAAATATTTTGAGGCAAATGTCAGCATTTGCACCCCACAATACCTGGGGCCACATTATAATCGCTTCTCCCCCAAATCAAAAAAGAAAAAAAAAAAAAAATCTTTATTATAAATCAAAATGTCTGTTGCTATGCCTATGCCTACTCCTCCCCCTCACTCCTTATTCCATGGGCTCAAATATTCTGTGATATTCCACCAAGCACATGTATGGAGGGATTCCTCCTTACAGTATAGGCCTAACGATTCAAAAAGATGGAGAACATGTGAAGGGCCCCATGCCTGAGTTTGCCTTAGGCACCCAAATTCCTAGATATGCATCTAGGAATTAGGATAGGGATCAGTTTGTTGGATATTTCCATTTTTGTTGTTGCCTGCTGCCTGTAAGTAATGAAAGCCAACTGAACAGACAGAAGTAGTCAGTAAAATGTTCCTCGTATAGATGTTCCTCTTTCTAATTTTAAGTTGAACACCATGTGGTAATATTTTCAATAAGGACTGTGAGGCCCCACTGGACTATGCCAGTTCTGGCGCCTAATTAGGCAGCTCTGAGCATGGTGTGGTAATTACGGGGCTTCAGAATGATGATCATGTCTCGACTCGCTGGGTCTGAGTTGAATCTGAGCTCCTCTGTCGCTAAGTCCCACAGGGTTGCTGTCAGCGACAGTCCTATTGCTGGTTAACCCTCCAAAACACATCCGGGCCATGGCACCGTACTCTTCAGTAATCAACACGGCAACACCAGTAGCATAGTAATGGAGACATGGTCTCTCCTTTGCATACTTATGATGTTATTGAGTGCTGAAGGCATTTAAAAAAAAAAACCAGTCACTCTCTTTCTCACCTGCCTGGAAACAGCCTGCATGTGGCCTTGAAAGCAGTTACCTGAGAGACGTGCACATTCTTCTAAACTCCTGATGTCAGCTAATGGCTCCCCAGCTTCCAGATCTGGAGTCAGATTTGCATTTTATCTTGTAATTGTGTAGATAAGGACTTAGATAGGTGTGACTGCGCCTAGCTCTGTAATTGAGAGTAACTTTTTACCTTTTTGACTGAGACCGAGCTTTAAACCTAAGTTACTCTCATTTCCTCAATCAGTTTACACTTCAAAATGTCCACACAGAGAGACCAAAGTAGCTTTTTATTTCTGTGGTAAATAATTAATCAGTCCTGATGGAGGGGGATGGGGGGTGGGGGTGTGTGTGTGTGTGAGGGACATGAATGTTTAATGAAGCTGTAACCTAATTTAGGCTGAATAAATAACGAACAGTCAAACGGACCACACTTTTTAGACATCGGATGAGAAAGGATGTGTGTGTCAGTGTGTGTGTGTGTGTGTGTGTGTGTGTGTGTGTGCATATGAAAGAGAGACGGGGAGAAAGAGCAAGAGGAAAAGGGAGGTGAGGAGACTAAAACCATAAATAATTCTTTTTAAATGGTCAGACCTGCATCCCTGACACAATCAGGGCAGTGTTCACCTGCTGCCAAACACCTTGGCGTGCGTGGGTCGTGTCGGAGACATGCGGGCACCGCAGCCTTGTCGCCCACTCTGCCCCTTCCTGGGCTGTGCCCGCTCTCACAGGAGAGGAGAATAGCACGGAGACGCTGGCTGACAAATGTGGGTCAGTGGTGAGTGTACTGCATGTGGGGCAATGATGACGCCAAGGAGTCCCGCAGAATTTCACGGGGGATTTGTCCTCTGAGGAGAGGCTCAGCCCGATCAAGGCAAATGAAAAAGCAAGGTTCTTCCTAGTGTGTGTGTGTGTGTGTGGCTTAATGCATGGGAATGTTTGGTTGTCATCTGCATTCAGCAGTGAAGAGATATGCGGGACAGTGGCTGGTTCAGCACTGCTGTGAGTTATGTCTGTGTGCAGGGCTCTTGTTTGGTTTGTGGGTGTGAAATAGTGTGGGCTTTTAGAGGACTGATGTGGATGAGTGTGATTAGTGGGGAGCTAATGAGGGGCAATCCCTCAGAGTGCTGTTCAGTGGCAGAGGCGAGTGTGTGTGTGTGTGTTTTTGGGTGTGTGTGTGTGTCACAGTGTGTGTGTGTGTGTGTGTATTTGGGTGTGTGTGTGTCACAGTGTGTGTGTGTGTGGTTAATGAAATGACTTCGGTTATTGTTGCTGATGGGCAGGAGGAGGGGAGATGGGTTTTTGTCATTGCCTTAGGGACCTCAACAGTGAACTAAGGTCAGAAAGCACACATAGCACTAACATACACAAACACACACACACACACATACACATACACACACACACACACACACACACACACACACACGTGCACACACAAATACACACATAAACACAGAGACTTATGCAAAGGCATTGACAAATTAACAAACACACACACACACACACACAACAGAAATACACTGCCTCAGATGTATCGTAAATCCATTCAAGCTCATTTGAGAGGGGTTGCTGAAGGTCGTCTATGTTGACTCTAAGCAGCAGGTGTATCCTCCTCCCCTGCCTGTGACCTACAGACACACACAGACAGCAAACACACACACACACACACACACACACACACACACACACACACAGAGAGACAGCACACACATGCACACAAACACACTCACACTCCACACAAACTAACTTGCTATAAAGACAGGAAATGCTGTGTGTATGCTCACATTGTCCCCCTGTTGTACTTGTGAATAGCTGTTGTTGCGAGAGCAGAATGGGCCGTCAATCTTCCTAATCTCTGTTTTATTGAGTCTGTGCAACACAATCGGAGATGCTGGCTTTTGTTTTAATGAACCAAACTTCACCACAGCTTTTCTGCACCTGTTTAAAATACAAAGCGGCCTTTTGCTTGAATTGTCTGACCTCATCGTCAAAGTATTCTAAGGAGCTAATATCTGAGGCGATGACGCTGAAAGCAGTCCTCTCTGTGGTAAGCTCTGGGGTCACGGTGGCCATATAAAAATGTCTCAGTTCTGTGTGTGTGAAGACAGTTGTGAGGCACAATGAGCCCGCAGTTCACCTTGTGTCCATGAGAGGGCAGTAACACAGCACTGTCCGCTTCTGTCCTCTCGAGAGTGATACACAACAACTTAACCAGAATGACAGAAGATAATGATCTCAAATATCATGTTCAAAGCTTTACAGACTCGTAAAGCATTTGTCTGAGGGATACACTTCTATCAGATGAAACCATACCTGGTGCTCAGCGGCAGTCATCCAAGCCCATGCTGACTGCTGTACTGTATACCACCACACACGTGTCACATATGCACAGAATCTCCGAATGTGTCAGAGAAGGCTGAGGACAGCCTATTATGGGGGATGCAATTATGATTGTTAAGAGAGGGCACCCGGCTTAGCCATGTTCTTCACAAAGCGCCAAAGCACTGGCCAAGCCAATCAAATTAAATCTAAATGAAACCCTCTGAAAACCGAGATGGCTAGATTCAATCATTACAGCCTGAATTTCTCCCCGTGAATACCTGGCTGCTTTGAATGGCTATTCAAAGGAAATACACGGCTGCTAAAACATCCAAATCAATAAAACCTCCTTGATTGAAAATGCTGCTCCTTTGCCCTCCGTTCCTACAAAAGCTCGCCGTGCTCCTAGGACACGTGCGTCTGTTCTCAAGTAATTCTCCACCCTCGCAGCAAAAAAAAAACAGATGGCCTTCAAAATGCTGGCGCCACACGCGCTCAAGTTAAGCTTTCACACACTTTAGTGAGCACTAGGGGAGGACTGTTTTTTCGGTGGCATGAGCATCTTCTAAACGCCATACCCCCCCCCCCCCCCCCCTCCACCAGTTGGTGCCCTCTCGGCAGGCTTGAAATGGCGGTGGCCTTGGTGGATTGGGCCTCCGAGTGGGAGAGTGGGCCTGGTGTTGTTTCAGGTCAGTGGGAGAGGGCCGGATCTGGCTTAATCCTCCTTTATCATGGAGATGTGGCTATCGACTGGCCCAGTGTGGTGTCCAGCAGTGCAGGCTTTAGTGGCCAGGGGCTGCCCTCGCGCTCTCATGCCCTTTTACAAATGCCAGGGAGAGGAAGCCCTCCTGGTGCGAGACACTCTCTGACCTCCAGCTGCCCTGCTGGCACACCGCGCTGTGGAGGGTGTGTGTGTGTGTCTGTGTGTGTGTGTGTTTGTCTGTTTGTCTGTACTTTTGCCAGCAGTGCTCGCGTGACTGTTATGCGCATGCGTGTGCCAGCCAAATGTGTGGCAGTGCTGGGTGCCAATGTACTGTATGTGTATGTGCCTTTATGTGTGCCTGTTTACTGCAACTGTTTGCAGGAGGACTCTTTTATTACTCGCAACGTTTCAATCAGTATGGCCTTCCTCAGGTGTATTAGCACAACAGGTAGTGAGGTGGGACTATACAGTATATGGAAAAAAACTAAGGGGGCAGTATCTCAATCAACATCCAAACATCCATTCATACACATTAAGTGAATGTTTTACTCTGTTTTACCCACCTCGGTATTGCCACAAAACTACACACATACACACACATACTCACACAGGCACACAAACACACACACACACACACACACAAAAGTAACCTATTGTATGACCTCCAGTGCCATGTAGTTTCAGGTTAGATCTTCACATACAGTACTGTACATGTGCCAAGGAAAACATTAGACTTTTCATTCATTTAATGTGTATGAATGTGTTTGAATTGAGATACTGCCCCCTTACTTTTTCTATATATAGACCCACTATTACAGTAAAGAAATAGATAAAGAAATGTGGATAGTTTTGTGTTTTTTCATACTGTACTTTCATTTATTTGTATCCAGCACTGTTACAGTCGCTGAAGATGTGTCTGCACATTGTGGGATGCATTATGACCCAGGACATAATATTGAGCAAATAGCCCATCATTTTTATACTGAGAGGGGAGGAAACAAAACAGGTGCACGATTTGTACCGATGCCTTTTGAATCTGTTAACCATTTCATGTTTTTATGCACTATTATCGTCAGTTCAGTGACTAAATAAAATTTGTACCTTACAAAAGTTTCTTTTGAATGATATTCATTATTGTAAATCAAGTTAACATTGATGGAGCATTGATTCCCACCTCATTAATGTTTTAACCTGGAGTAGGAGTATAGTTTAGTCATCTTAAAATAATGTAGAATTCATCAATAACAAATGCCGTTACGTATTTACAACTTCAATAGGTATTTAAAACATTTAAACACAATTTCAATGAACAAAATACCAAGGGAATGCTAATACACAAAATTGTTAGTTATTCTAATTTCTCATGACTCCAGAACCTACAATAACATCCTTTTAAGCTGAGTAACTCGAACAACATTAATAAAAACCCGTTAGCAACTGCGCGTTTAATTTCTGGTCATCTCCATGCTTTTTAAAACCAACAGAGGCCAGGCTATTAACTCTTGGCTACCCAGTCAGTGAACCTGAGTGGATTATTCCAGAGTGTAACTGAAGGAGCACAGGTGGAGACTGGACCGACTGAGCAGGACTGGGTATATAATTATAAAACTTCTTTAATGCCGGTGAATGTCTCTCCTAATTAACTTCTCTTGTAAAAAAGTCACTCGAGCTTTTCAGTGTCATTTTATCATCAAAGCTGGGCTAGATTAGCAGGAGAGCGCAGAGAAAGAGGAGGGCCGGGCTGAAGCGGGGGGTATTAATGACGTCCGTCACTGACTCATGTGTGATACGGAGAAGACTGGCACCTCTCAGAGATTTACGCAGTGGCATTAGACCACAGCTCACTGCTGCTATGCTACATCCCTCTGTGTGTGTGTGTATGTGTGTGTGTGTGTGTGTGTGTGTGAGAGAGAGAGAGAGAGAGTGTGTGTGTGAGTGTGTGTCTGTTCTTGTGTTCATATGCATGTGCTTGTCAGGTGTAATGAATGAATATCAGTCAGGTGTAATGAATGAACGCCATCCTCTCCTATTGTGTAATCTTTGTGTATAAGTTCGTCTTTGGTCTTTGTGTAAGTGCATCCATTTGAACTGTGTGTGCGTGTATGTGTGTGTGTACTGTGCCTGTGTGTGTCTAGGAATACATGTGTGTGTCATTGTCTCTGTGTGTGTCTGTGTGTGCGTGTATGTGTGTGTACCCGTGTGCGTCTATGAACACGTGTGTGTCATTCTGTGTGTGTGTGTGTGTGTGTGTGTGTGTGTGTGTGTGTGTGTGTGTGTGTGCGCGCGCGTGTGTGTGCGTGTGTGTGTGCGTGTGTGTGTGCGTGTGTATGTGTTCACATCACTGATGAATATTCGGTAGAACAGATGTCATGGGAGCGCTGGAGAGTCACGGCTCCTCTGGCCCAGATGTTTCCAGATGTTCCCATATTGTCTTCCTTCTCTGTGGCCTTGATTCCTCCTGACATCCTATGGCTTCTCCTCGCTGCTCCCCCAGGCCACGCTACATCTGAATGGGAACCCCAGCCACCCACCCCCCCTGCACCCCCCCCCCCCCACCACCACCCCCTGCACCCCCGCCCCTGCCACACCGGGCACCCGGGAGGTGTGGACATGTTCTGCCCTTAAGCAGCAGCTGCTCCTGGGTCAGCCGGAGCGCCTGGCACCTGGCACAGGAGGCAAGAGGGGCAAAGGGGAGGGTCGGAGAGGGGAGCGGGGTTGGCTGTTTAAAAGGGCATGAACGTGAGAATGCGCGAGAGCCACAGCACCTGGCACAGCAGAGGCACAAGCACAGGAAACAGCTGCTTCATACACAAGATGATTTTTTTTTTTTTTTTACTAGCCAGGGAGAGATGAAAAAAAAAAAAAAAGCTTTTATTTTTACTGAGTGATGGCATGCAGGCTGCTGTATTCAAGTCGTCCCGAAAAAGAAACTTGAGGACAAAGTTGTTCTGGGGACTTCCAGTGGGATTTTGTTTATTTCTTCTTTGAACAATAAAATGAATTAATGGCATCTATCCAAACTGTAATAACTGTTGTTTGAGCAGCAGGCAGACACTAGGTTTGGTGGGTTTTGTGTTGTGGAGAATGAGAATTTGGAGAGGCAGAAACTTTTCTTTCAGTCCGAGGGGAATTTTCTCAGTTTCCTGTGAACTTTCTGAGGTCTTTTTTTTTTTTTGCTCAAAGCTCATCTGGACTTTTTGATTATGCAGCCTCATGTGCTTCATAACCGAGCAGCAGGCTGTGGGCATGCCAGACACACCGGACTATAAACAAGCAGGCAGACACACAGACAGAGACAGACTCTCTATCTCTGGCACACACACACACACACATGCACACCACAGACACACACAGACACACATACGCACAGACTCACAGACGCATATACAACAAACACACACACAGACACACATGCATGCAAACACACACATACATATACACGCACACATGCACACATACACACACACACACACACAGCCAAACACACATGCAAACGTGCACACACAAACATACACGCACACAAAGACAGAGGGAGAGAAAGTGAGATGCACACTCACACACGCCCAGACACCCCTCCCTTAGAGTTGCCTACCTGGTTCTCCTGGGCATGAGCTCATTAGGTGGCCCTGGCAGCTGGTGTCGGTCAGTCCTCCAGATGTCCCATAATCCTCTGCTTCCCACCCCACAGCTATTATTAATGTTTCAGCACAGTGGTGCCAGCAATGAATGTCTAGCATTTCGCTGCACAATAATGCCTGCAAAAATGAAGCCTCACATCCCCACTTAACAGAATGCCCAGTGATTTTTTTTTTAGCCTTGCTGCGGTGGTCTTTGGGCCATAACTGATCCCCGGTCAGTGGCTGCCTGAGTGCATAATTACAGTCCTTACTCAGGGAACTGTACAGTCATGCATGGGGCTAAATTAGTCGCATGCTGGTTTCAAGGAAACCAGCTACCGATGCGAGCATTTATGCTTTTGTATGGCAGTCCCGTGGCAAAATATGCTGAGTGTCTCAGCCTCACGCTGGCCACATGGCCTCCATTACCAAACAATAATGGTGCCTTTGTCAGCACACAATGTAATATCATCTGACAAAATGTGTGCTCCTTTCTGACTTCTTATTTTGGGACCTTCCTTTGTTTCTAATGCCTGATTTCATTATGTTTTTTAGTGATTGTGTGCGTGTGTGTGTGTGTGTGTGTGTATGCATGCATGCATAGTGGATTGAATTAAGGGTCCATGTACGTCAGGCAAGGAAAGTGAGTGTTTGCCACATACATAACCCACGTGGTTCAAGCCCTCAATATCCCTCCTGCCCCCAATTACCATGACTGACAATGGCATCTCCCACAAATGAGAATAAGATGATCTCAGAACGGGCAGCATTTGAGCGAAAAGCCAAACCACATTCTGTCATAAAAAATGAATAGATAACACATGTAGAGTTGGAGAGATGAAGAGGAGGGTTGGAGGAGGCAGAGAGAGAGAAAGAAAAAGTAGGAGAGAGAGAGAGAGAGGGAGAGAGAGAAATGGTGAGATAGGCAGAGTAGGAGGGAGAACAAACTGAAAACTCAATCCAATCGTCCTCTCCCTTTGATCTTTGTAAATTTGAAACCCAATCGATCTTGCCACTTTGCCTACAGTGTGTGTGCTTTGATAGAGTAGGTGAATGGGTATGAGTGTGTGTGCGCGCGTGTACATGTGTATGTGTGTGCGTGCGTGTGTGTGTGTGTGTGTGTGTGTATGTGCAAAAAAGAGAGTGTGAATAATGTTCTAGAGTTTTTGAATGTGTGTTCTTGGACAGTGTTCTGACTTGAGCCCCCTGACAGTTGTGGTGTTCAGATGGCTCATTATCTCAGAAGCCATACTTCAGGATTCTCTTTAGTATTCTCTCTGTGTTCCTCTGCTTTCTCTGAACTCAGCAAAAGAGCTGTGTGTGTGTGTGTGTGTGTGTGTGTGTGTGTGTGTGTGTGTGTGTGTGTGTTTATGTCTGTGTGTGTGTGTGTGT
>JASCQY010000080.1:3032535-3050790 GCA_030264315.1 Sardinella tawilis | reverse complement strand
TAAACTCTGTGTGTGTGTGTGTGTGTGTGTGTGTGTGTGTGTGTGTGTGTGTGTGTGTGTGTGTGTGTGTGTGTGTGCCCTGACAGTTACTTGTGCCCAGGCATTGAAGCAGCTGCAGCCTCACAGGGTGTTTGAAAGTGTCTGACTCCCTGTGTGTGATTGATGGCGGTGGAGGCTAAATTTGTATTGAGGGCTCGTTCAACACAGGGCCACAAGAATGATCCACCCTCATGTCACCCGCTGGCGATGCCCATGGGAAATAACCAAGAGGAGGTGCTTTGGACAAAACTACTGACCACACTACTGCATAACATGACACCAACCATTACTATGCTAACTTTCAGCTAGTCAGAATATAAATATGCTTATCTCAATGTGGATGTGTGTGTGTGTGTGTGTGTGTATGTGTGAGTGAGTGACGGTAAACTCTCTCTATCTATCCTTGTGTGAATGTCTGTGTGCGCCCAGAGATGGGGGTGTGTGTTGAAGATGTGCACAGACTGACCTGACGTCTCCTTCCAAAAGCAAAATGATAATGTGCATTGTACACGCTGACCTCTGTGCAACATTCACATTGTTATAATAAATGGGATGCGAAATAACGGGCTAAAAAAAATCAATACGCATTCATCAGGGCTGACCCGCATCCCTTACTGTGTTTACCCCTGGCTACGGTCTTCACACAGACTATTCCAGTGAGGAGGATTTATCTCTGCATGTCAGTCTGTGCTTATTACGCTGTCAGAGCCACATTCCTCCACTCCATAGACCTCTGCAGGCCTACACTTTGCTGCTTGCCATTTTTGCTCGAAGGCTGCTAGAGCTCTGCAGGTGTCCTTAGAGAGACCCTCCTCCGCTAGCCATTACCTTCTCATGGTAATGGCGTGTGCTTTGAGGAGCCTGTAAGCTAAATGACTAATGGGCAGAGATATGGATCGCATGGTGACTGTGACATACAGTACAGTACGTGTGATGGCTGACTGTGTGATGCACTTTCATTTTCTCTCCGAGATGCTGGTCAATGGACGGTGAACGAGTGGCAGGCTGTAGAGGCCAATGTTATGAGTGCTCTATTTAAACCTTGATCACAACACAGACTCAAATTCTTTCTCTCTCCCACTCTCTCTCTCTCTCTCTCTCTCTCTCTCACTCTTCCTCTCTCTCTCTCTCTCACACACACACAGACACACACACACATACACACACACACACGCACACTCTCGATACTTAAAGATTCAAGTGTCAAGTGTCAGGATTCAATGTAACGTGTATTAGCAAGTGTGCTTCAGGCAGCCCTGGGCTCTGTTTTTCTTTGATGTGAAAAGCAGGATGAAAAGGATCTTTTGTTTCTTTTAAAAGCTCATTGCCTGCGTTGTGAATATGTTGTGTGCTGTGTGTGTGTCTGTGTGTGCGTGTGAGAGAGAAAGAGAGAGAGAGAGAGACAAGAAATGCTTCTGGTGTGTGGGAGGTGGTAGATTTAGAGCAGGTGTATTGAGAACACAGGAGTCCTGTTGATTAGTGAGTCAACTTTCAGCAATGTGTGTGTGTGTGTGTGTGTGTGTGTGTGTGTGTGTGCGTGCGTGCGTGTGTGCATGTGTGTGTGTGTGTGTGTGTGTCTTAACAAGGTGTTTTGCATTCTCTTGCCCACACCTATCTGTTCTGAATGTGTGCACGATATTCACATCACTTCAGGTGCATGCGTGTGTTACTCAAACTGTGTGTCACTTCTTTGCTTTGCCGCGAGCCCTCTCCAATTCCTCTAAACTCTTCAAATTAACCATCACAAAACAAGTGTGCCTCTGGCTTCCCTCTCTCTCTCTCTCTCTCTCCCTTTCTCTCTTTCTCTCTCTCTCTCCCCCCACATTCACTAGAAATGAAAAACCACAAGGACAGCGCGGCGCTCTGAATCAGAAGTGCCTGTGTGTTTGCCGACTGGAGTCTGATCCATTAAAGGCAGCACATTGCTTGTATTCATCAGGCGGCTAAGCCTGGGACAAGCTTTGAAAAAAAGACAATTTGTTGCCACCAACCCCCCCCCCCCCCCTCGTGTGTTTAGTGCATAAGAATGACTCCTGTGGGTCTCCATTCACTTGATGTTCTCGCCTGCACTCCCCAACATGTTTCCCCGCTGACGCGCTAGCATGCCGTGGCAGTTAGGTGCTCATCCCTAATGCAGAGCCTTGTTTCTTGATACAACTGTCAAAAGAAATTTGTTGGGGAAACAAAAAACGAATTTGATTTAATTTTCCCCTGACTGGCGCCATGTTACGTATCTGTGCAAAATCAGGCAGCACACAATCAGCCGTTCCCCCACACCCCCGTCTCTCCTCCCCTAGCCCACCAGTTATGCTAATTTCCATCTTCTGTTCTGCTACTCAGCCATGCAAATGGAGACTGTGATTGCTGCAAAATCTGATGGAAAGGGGCCGCAGATGACAGAGGAGCCATTGAGAATCAAGCGTGTCAGGAAAAAAGAAAAAAAAAAGAAGCCGGGACTGAACAAGCACTTGCAGCTGCGACATGGAGTCCTTCCCATCACCTTCACCACACAGCCGACATGATCTGCCTCTGAGCTTCCTGGTCCAGGTACAACACACACATGGAGTACACACTCACACACACACACACACACACACACACACACACACACACACACAGCACCCTCTCATAACCTTCACACCAGGAGAGGACGAGTGTGTGTGTGTGTGTGTAATGTACTGAAGTCATAAATACCCAGTAAAATAAGGAGAGTCAAGTTATGTCATTGTGCTGTTTCAGAAAGGCCCCAAAAAAGCAGCTCTTCAAAAGAATGTCTTATCAAGACGTCCACATGAAACTCTCATCAAGTGCATTAGAACCGCTGCACAGCACTATCAAATGCAAAATAAAATGTCATTGGCTTTTAAAGACACTGTCAGATGTGACAGCGGAACAAAATGGCTTTCTCCCAAACCTGCCGACTTCAATCCTCCGACGAAGCCTTTCTTAGGCAGAGATGCTGCTGCCGCCCGTGGGCACATAAATATTTCAAAAGGCAATTTTCATTTAAACATACTGAAGTCTGTTGAATAGGTTTTTTCCCCTGTCCTTTCCACTCAGCTCTAACTCGTAGTCTTGTCCTTGACGGAACTTTAATGAGGTGTGCGTGTGTGTGTGTGTGTGTGTGTGTGTGTGTGTGTGTGTGTGTGTGTGTGTGTGTGTGTTTGAATACATGTGTTTGCGTGTGTGTAGGAGGTTGAATTGAAGCATGTGGGTGGGATGTGTTTTTCTTTCACTCCTCTCCACACTAATCCTGAAGGTCTAAATGATTGTCTTTGATTTCTCAGTCACATTAACATTAACAGAACACTAAAGCAACACCATGATGTTTTCAGTCTATCAGTTACCATAGAGTTTGGATGGAAACAGAAACTGTATGCAATTTCCAATCTATGTATTCCAATCTGTTTATTTAAGGACTTAGGATATATCATACATTGATAACGGGAAATTGGTTTGTCTTGATTATATTCTACATTACTTAATGAAATGTGGAGTTGAAAGTTAAACTTATTTTTGGATTTTTTGCTAATTCACTTTGAATGAATGACAGAAAAATGGAAGAAAAACCTTCACAGCTTGACACTGATGACTATCACCAAAAGATACCAATTAGCATGTATCAAACTTGTAGGAATGCTGGGCAGTGATTTCAAGGTCTTGCATGCCTTTCAGGTGGGTAGTTAGCTAAAAACTCACATAGTGCTGCTGTAATGTGATAGTGAATTGCTAAACAAAGACAAAAATGCAATCCATTAGGTCTTATATCATTATTACATCTGTAGCCCTTCTACCCCATGGGTTCATGCTTTCTGGAGGTTGAAGTGACTTTGGACATGCATAGAAGCTTATGATCTTCTTAATTCGTGTAACTAGCTTGCTCCTGTGTGTATGTGTCTGACTGTGTTGTTGTTAGTATCTGTGCCAGAGAGCCACCCGTGAAGCTTAACGATGATAATGTATAACAAGATAGTTGCTAATGATGTGTATAAGCGTGTACTGTATAGGAAGCGAGAAGAAGAAGCGAGAGAGAGAGAGAGAGAGAGAGAGAGAGAGAGAGAGAGAGAGAGAGAGACCAAGAATAGATTCTCATATTCCTGTTTACATTATTACCTCTCCAATGTTATGGTGTGCACAAGGTTGTAATAAAAGGCAGGCCCTGAAATGTAATAAAGTATTTGAACAGGAGCTCTTGGCACATCTGTTCAGTTGGCTGCGCCTGATTAAGTCTAGCTTGTCTAGATAACATCTAACATATCAATGTATGTCAAGAGAATAATTATGGTACAGTATGTCTACCAGATTGGTATTTTACAGATCAGTTAGAAGGAGATAGTTGCCACTGAATCACAGCTGTAAAATACATTTCTAACCCTAATCCCTAACCAAGCAGTACCATGTCCAAGGGTGCCATTGACAGCTGAATATGGGATGGCAGTGCACAAACTTGTGTAGTGTAGAGTAGGTCAACTTGAGCGTGTTCTCTTCCCGTTTTTCAGTGAACTTTAGTTGGGTGTTTCAGCAGAGAGTTAAAAGTAAACTCTCATGCATTGGCAAACTAGCTCATGCATTGGCAAACTAACTGCCCACTCAAGGCCATTTCATAATCTACAGAGATTATGTCCTCATTTCTGTTGAATTGTCATGATTAGTGCTTGGTTTGTCATGGTTTTATCATTTCTCCATCATATTTTTCATTACTACATGTACATTTTAAATCTTGCCATGAAATCTCACTATAGCAACAAAGTAATTCTGTATTATCCCCATTTTGTTATTGACTTATTATCCCAACAAATAGTAATTTATTGATTAGAAATAACATGGAAATTATCAGTAACTACTCAGTTATTATTCTGTAATATGAGTATTTCTGAGTTGTTGCCATGATTTTACAAACTTATTACCTACTGTTGGGAAGTAACGAGTTACATGTAACGAAATTACGTAATTTAATTACAAAATAAATGTAACAGTAATTAGTTACATTACTTTGAAAAAAATAGGTAATTAAATTATTACAATTACAATTACAATTTAAGTTACATCTGAATAGCTTCTGCACAAAACTGGCTATATTTTTTAATAATATTAGTTTTGTTTTGCTGTTCTTTTCTTGTGCACAACATTAATCATTTACAGCTATTACTTTGATGTGTCTAAATGGTACTCCAGCTGGAATTGCCAACATCACCCACTTGCTGCTAGAGCTACAGCCTACAAACAGTCTGAGCTGCAGTTGTGAGGAGGCCTGCACTGTATAGACATACTGTAGCCCATTGCATGAAATATAAATTGGTTGCTGTGAGCAGACAGACATATAATTTCCAACTGTTCATGTTCACCAATTCTTGAATGTGAACGATTTGATTTAGGAGGCATAGCTATTCAAACATCAGCATGCTCTCACAGTAAGACAGTCTTGTGATGTTTGGAGTCAGTGACAGCCATCAGTTGAATAATGCTGTAGGTTAACCCTGCTGGGTTTCAATAACTGAAAGGTATTATCTGGAATGAATAAACCTGTAGTCGTGTTGTTTCATGTTGCCAAGTACGGTTGGTAGTTATGAGAATGACTGACAGAATTTCATGCAAGGAAGACCAAATAGCAAAACGGCAGTTAACGTTAACTGGTGAGGGCACATCAGTTTTGTTTTCATATGCCCATCTAGCAGTAGCCTATGTAAATTTGGTCCACGTTGTACTTATTGCTGTCAGCAGTACTCGGCAGTCTCAAAGAAGAGGGATATGGGCTGATTGACTGCATAGCCTTTTTTTCCCTGGTCGACAGTCGAGAAAATTCATTTGAAATGTTGAAGAGTAATCAAAAAGTAATCAAAAAGTAATTAGTTACATTACTTTGCTAAAGTAATTAAAAAAGTTACACTACTATTACATTTTAGATAGGGTAACTTGTAACTGTAACACATAACATTTCTAAAGTAACGTCCCCAGCACCGCTTACATCAACCCGTATACACATGCACAGCTTTTTCATTGCAGTGAGCATCTCACAACAAAAAAGTGAAAGACTTCTTTTTCCGTCAACACTTCTGTGTTGGTGGTCACTTTGGGCCTCGCGTCAGGGGGTTGCTTGGCAACAAGCAGGCCGATGGGTGTTTGGCAGCAGATAAGACACAACGGGAGCAGGTGACCTGAATCTGCTGCTCGCTTAAGCATATCCGTCAGCCGTCAATCAATCAGGAGCGCTTGGTGGGAGACACACTTGAAAGGTGCTGTGTGAGTGTATGTTTTCAAGGTGGGAATGTCACACTTGAAAGGTGCTGAGTGCGATGTGTGGGTTAATAGAGCAGCGGGTGGAAAGGGATTGTGTGTCTGTGTGTGTGTGTGTGTGCGTGTGGGATGCTGATGATGGATCAATCACCCTCCTCAAAGGAACAATTTTCAAGGAGAAATGGCAACAGGAAGGATCAGGGTTTTTTTCTATTTTTTTTTTTCCAAAACAGGTCTTGTCATGAACTCAGTTTGACCTCTTTGGGATGAAAAAAGAATATGAAAGTACTCAATGTTAATGTGAAACAGTGATGTAAGGGCACATAGTGTGGCACAAGCCTCTCATTGCTTTACAAATAAATTAACACTAAAGTTACAGCATATTTGTTGAGCTTGAACTCTGTTGTAGCTTTTGATTGTTTTTAAATTAAAATGTTAAATTAAACTGCTTTGGCAAGCAATTTTCAGTGTGTTGATCTAGCGTTTATCTGATAAGCTTGTCAGTAAAAGTAAACTTGTCAGTAGTGTCGATGGACAGCTGTCACTCAGGTGCCATGCTGACAAGTGATGCCTTTTGTCGTCAGATACATTTATGATGTGAATCAGAAATGTTGTGATTGTGTCTTAATATTTCAACATTGTTAGTGTGTCTTGTCAGTGAGTGTTTGCATCAGGTTGACATTTCATTCATGCTTTATATTCCTCTTGCACTCTTCCACAGGTGGTGGTAATTATCCAGCCGGCTCCTGGGAATAGAGACACAACCTTGTGCTTATTGCATGCCTTTCAAAAAAGCTTTTACATAAACAGAGTAGACCTTGGCCCCTTCATTGGTAATCCAACAGATGATTTTTTAAAACGGAGAGTGACCCAGGCACAAGGACAAAATGCTTCCATCATCCTTCAAGATTTCATTTTGTATTCATTGTTATCCATATTAGCATAAATCTAGTATAGAGACGCAGTGAAAGGAAGTTCTCCTTTGAGAACTTTTATCTCCACTCTTGTATAGCAGTGGGATGGCAGCAGTTCTTCACATAATATCTGATATTTAATATGTAGCCTATTCATTGACCAGGTGCTATTTGTTTCATTGTTGTTCTGCTACAATCATGTGGAAATTAGGAAGAAGTGGGTCTAATTATGATCTTCGCAAACCACCAATTAAAAGTGGCGTCACAAGCACTGTGTTTACATTTATGATGCATTACACAGGTTAAACAGGATTCATTAAGTCAGCTTGCTGGCCACCCATTCTTCAACATTAATTTTGTCAGTCTGGAGGAGGCAATTATATTTAATCACTTTTACAAAAGAGCTTTCTCTTCTCACAATACCTTCTCATAAAGAAGGTGATGAAGCAATTGGTCCCTCTTTGAGAGTGATTTTTATAACCAACTATATGCTGTTTCCATAGAAACCTTTGTTTGAGCACCGAACAGGTTCATAGAACATAGACTTTCAAGGAAGGAAGTAAGGGCTTTAAGTAAAGTGGTGTGTGTGTGTGTGTCTTTGCGTGTGTTTATGCATAGTGTGTATAAATAGCTAGATATATTCATGTGCCTCTACACAACATAATGACCTTGAGAAACTCAGAGTCTGGTCGTGACATGTTGGGAGTCCGCTACCCTCTCTCTCTCTCTCATTCTCACTGTCTCTCTCTCTGTAGGTGGGCTGTATCTCCAGCATGGAGACAGTGGCGGGTGGATCTTGCATTAATATGATGCATTAGCCAAGCCCAGGCACTCAGAGGGGGGGAGACGAGTTTCGATCTGTGCGTCTCTGAGGGGCGGATTTTGGGATGCCTACTTGTCTTCCTTCTCCCTCCCTCTCTCTCTCTCTCTCTCTCTCCCTCCCTCCCTCTCTCTCTCTACTTCTGCCTCCACATCCGCCTTCTCTCCTGCCCACCATGTTAGCAGAGCCTTGGTAAATTCTTAATGAGTCATGATACAGCTTATACATTTCAATGGACCTTAAATTACATTTTAAATTCAGATGAGGCCTTTTCAAAAAAACCCTGACAAATGTGTCTGCTGGGTATTTACTAACTGAGCATGTGAATGCATGCATGATTTGCTGCACTTTCTTGTCTCTGTGAAGGGTTTGAACTGAAGATAAAGGTCACATTTCCAGGACTGCTCTTCCTCTGGAAAGCAGCTTCGACTAGCAGCCCAGGCTTGACTTGCATCAGCGCCCTGTTAAAGGTGGAGTATGGGATTCTCAAACACTGTCAGATTTGGAAAATGGTCCCACCCAGAACCATATAAAAGGCTCTAGTCCCACCCACGTTCCTGAACCTTTCCTCCAATGGTTGAGTACGACCATTTGATTGGCATGCAACTGTCCAATGGGAAATGCTGGTCTGACAAATGATTGGATGTACTGATCAAGCCCTGTTTGTTCCACAGATGGTTGACATATTTAATTTTCATATCAGCTCTTCCAATTTAGTGACTGCGAGCGGGTTATGACGAATATTTCAAGTAACTTTGCAAAAATACAATCACATACCCCACCTTTAAGAGATGCTCTGCCGCTCCAAACTCTTGTCTCAAAGCTCTGTTGACTTGACTCTGGCCTGATACACTTATGGCCTGGGTCACTGAAGTGGCTAAAGTAGCCTTGGCTACGTTATGTGATTGTTTCCCAGCACACTACACGCTACTCGCTCGTGCCCTCAGATAACCCTGAGCCCTTTGTAAGTGTGTGAAGCCCTGTGTTTACTGAAGCCCTGCAAGAGTGCACGAAAGCCTCACCATCCTCTAAGGCTGAGGCAGCTGCGGGGCTCAATCCTCTGCAGCTTGGCGACCTGTTGTGATTCTGCTCGTAATATGATACCCTGCCGACACCCCGGGTTGTCATGGTTACTCTGGCTGTGTTTAATAAATCCAAAAAGAGAATGAAAAATGGGCAAGGGGGTGGGTTGGGGGTTATAAAACTTAATAAATCAAAAAGGGAAGGAGGAGGATGAGGGGAACAGAAATATTTGATGCCTGTGCCCTCTCTGAGGCTCCTCTGGTGTGTGTGTGTGAGTGTGTGTGAGGCACAGAGCAAGAGAAAGAGAGAGAAAGAGAGAGAGAGAGAGAGAGAGAGAGAGAGAGAGAGAGAGGAAGACCAAAGGCACCAGCACAACTCAATATACTTTTATGTCTCATGGGTCCGTTGAGAATTTTCCGACTGGAAGAAGAGGCAGGGTCTAGGCTCAGAAGTGTTAAGTATGGGACCTCGGCCGCGGCCGCCTGTCTCCACCGCTGTCTCTCACCTGCTGCACAGGAGTCAGTCAGACAGCCAGACAGCCAGTTCAGGGGTTGCTCTCCAGCTCCTGGTCCAAGTGCAGCGCAATAAGAAAAACACCAGTTTCGGCGAGAAATGAAATATGCAGCTGGGAGACCTGACCTCGAAAAGCACCCAGTGCCCACTCCTGCTGCCCTCTCTCCCCCTGGCCAATTAGAGTGAATAATTCACAGCGCCTCGTGTAGCTGGTAAGTGTTTTGCCTCCAATGAGCAGTCTTATGGAAAATTGCGATAGGGCAACCATGAGCCTGGTGCTCGGAGGGGTCAGACCAGAGTACCCCCATTCACACACATGCTGCGCGCACACGCACACGCACACACACACACACACTCATGCCTTCCAGGTCAGGTGTGGCATGCAGGGCCGTCACATCCGCCGTCTGGCAGAAATTTGTAATTACCACAATCAAACATGGGCCGGGCATTAATGAAAAGGCACGGCCACTATCTGGTCTGGAATTAATGTCAAGCGAGGGTTTCTTGTTTCCCCTTCATGCTCACTTATGACTGAGACAAATGGCAGGCAGTTGTCTGGAGGCCATTGGTGACATTTTGTATCAGGTAATTTTAGACATTGGAGATGAATTTGGAAAAGACTCTCAGTGGGAACTGGTAGAGTCTTGCCTCTTTCTCTGTGATTTTCCTTAAGCGACTGCATGAGATTGGAGCGTTGTTGTTGCTGCTGAGTTGTGTTGTTTTTTTAATGGAGAGAAAAAAAAACCCCAGCCTGATGCCTGATCTTTTCAAGCAAAAAACACTAGGGGGGAGAACAGAAAGAATTGTAAGGCATAGCTAAATGATCGCCGCTCTCCAGCAGTGTTCTGACCCACATAGGCCGATGCTGTTTAATTAACCTGTTAGCGACGCAGTGCAGAAGGGAGATTGGAGCTCACAGGAAGCTCTGCCGCTTCTTATCCCTCCGAAATTGGGACACTGGATTCACTCAGCAAACGTGGAAATCAGGTCACCAGCTTGCATGATGACATAGGGAGAGCATCAGACACGTTCAGAGTGCGCTTATAACCACTTAAAACTTCGCCCCCATGCGCTGTGACAGTTACAGATTTCTCTCACAACTTAAGAAGGGCTGTGATGTTGTACATGGTCTTTGGTCTTCAAAAAGGCATGGGACCTTTTTTAACCTTTTTCTCCAGGGAGGCATGTGCGTGCACATCATCCCAACTTGTGCTGGGTGTTCAGAGGGGTGTCGGGCACAGACTGAGGAGGATGACAGACACTCTGGGCTGGATGACATTTGGGGCTGTTTGCAGAGTGCAGTGTATGTTTGAATTGCAGTAGGACACGAAATCGATGCGCTGCGATTATGCTTTGTTTGCCCCCCATGACTGGCCAAATGGCGCATAATTAATTGGTCCAGCCATCGCACAACATTTCCTCAACAAACTCTAATGAACGTCAAATAGACAGGGGAGCCAGCCAGCATTTCATTTAGGGTAATATCCTTGTTGTATGTAAAAGAAGGTGTTCTTCAAAGACATTTAGTTTTTTTTCCAAGACAGTTTTGTACCTTAAACAGACAGCCTACTCTCAATCATTTTATGCTCCATTGACTCAATTGGTCTGTTACTCCAAATGACTTGAATCAGGAAGAAAATGTCTTGTTCTTAGGGGCTTCAAAACCGTAAGGCAGGAAAGACACATGGCTTAGGTGCATGGAATGTTGTAAATTTTACTCAGTAATTTATTTGTTGGCAAACAACTTTTCACTGTTACAACAAATATTAGTTATGAGATCATTCAACTCCCAAACCCATACAAAATAACAGAATAAATAATAATCAATAATAATTACTGTTATAATGAGGATCATTTAAAACGCACCAGTGCTGCATTGTTCACTCTTACCAGGACCTCTAGTCTTGCAGTTTTAAATTGTAAATGTTCTTTGCATGAAAACCATCCAACAAATAAATATAGTTTTTTTTAAATTCCTTTGGGAGAGGGGCTCAGAAGGGCATGGGGATGCAGGTGCGGGAAGGGGGGGGGGATATGTGCAAGCTACAGTTTACCCTCTCCTCTCAAATAAGTAAACCATGTATTTATCATTAGAAACATCCTGGCTTTTGTGTTTACACAATGTTGTTCTTCTCTAAGGGTGCCCTATCAGAGAGCACATCTCTTCAAGACATAAATTCACATTGAGTTTGGTAAGAAAAGCAAAGGGAGACAGTCAGTCTGTGGTCTACCACGGTGAGATCATCGAGCTGTTGTACTGAGGATGAGCAGCTGTTGCTCTCTACTAAGCTAACGCAGGGAACATGTTTTCACTCCACAGCTACAACACGAGGAGCTGTCCGCTTGGCTTGGCTTGGCTCGGCTCTGCTCTGCTCCGCTCATACGTACACGGGTCAGGACGCATTGGTATGCCAAGCATTAGAACATCTGGATGCTCCACTCAAAGTGCAGCATCTCCTACCTTCTCCCTATTGATCCATGAGTGGCCTAGCCATTACTTCTACTCAGTGGAGAACCAAACTATAGGTAGAGAACTAAAAGAGTGGTTATATAATGCTAGAAAACAAGTGGTGTTTGTTCAGTGGTGCTTGTTCTACTTCATATCAGAGAGAGAGAGAGAGAGAGAGGGAGGGAGAGAGGGAGTAAGAGAGAGAGAGAAAGAGAGAGAGAGAGAGAGAGGAGGGATTACTCCTAGTGGCACTGTAGGGTAACATAATGGAGGCCCCAGAGTATAAGTAAGAAATTATGTTCTAGTAAAACACACACAGACAAAAGTACAAAATAAAAAAAAAGTCATGAAATGCATATCATATGCAATGCTTGTATCTGTACATTTTACACAGAAATACATTATTTCTCTGTATTTAGGATCTGTTTAATGTTTTTCTTTTTTATTCTTCCTTGGTAACTGAAACTCTTACTGGAACGGAAAGAAAGGGGTATATCGAAAGATGCTTGCAGTCAGTGATCACAAGATGCTTTCCTCAGGGGGAGGGGGGGGGGGTGAACTAATGCATCAGGAGAATGTACTGACAAGCCAACAACAGAGTGCTTCAAAAACCTGTGGGAATGTGAGAGGATGTACTGAACTGTATGCAGTGGTCCGGCCAGCGAGGTCCGAGACGGGGGGGCAAGAGGAGTAGGACGCGGTCGTCCGTCGCTCAGGTTTACACACTCTTTGTGGCAGCTAGTCAAAGTTCCATCTCTAAACCTGCCTGTCTCTGTATAGCATAGTGTGTCCCACACCGTGTACAAATCCATTCACACCTACAGTAAAGGAGACCCCGGCAGCACGCGCTCTGTTGGAGTGGCTCTCCTGATGGAGGAGAAGGAGAAGAAGGAGAAGAAGAAGAAGAAGGAGTCGGTGTGGATGCACTGCAGTGGACGTGGGCTGTTGGCAGACTGTAAAAAGTCAAGTCTAAGATTAACGGAGAACATCAAACAAGTATCCACAAGTCGGGTGTAGCCAGTGTGTAAGGTCAGTAGATCCCTTCCCCCGACCTTTTAGCAAAGAGTCTTTTTTTTTTTTTTTTTTCGACCACATTTATTCTATTCACACACAGTGAGTGTTCTAACCCAGCCGCTGTCTGCCGCTGTCTCAGTCATGTGGCGTGGTGTCTTCACGTGACTGAGCTCTCTGTGCTCTCCTGACCCGGGCGAGATCAGGCCGGAGCGCACTCCCATACTTACACAAACACACACACACACACACACACACACACACACAAAAGTACGCACATACACGCGCAGACACACACACACACTCTCTCTCTCGTTCTCTCACACACACACACACACTCACACACACACACACACACACACACACATAGACACATTCACTTTTCCTCACATATCCACTCTGGAGCTCAATCCCTAGACCACCCAGGCTGGTGGCTTCCGGTCTATAGGCTGGTTACCAGGTGTGAGGGGTCCTGAGGTGGTTCCTCGGGGGACGAATCTTCCTTCTCGGGGGCCACGATGAAGCCGTCGCTGCCCCCGCGGCCCATCTGGTAGTAGCTGTGCAGCTCGTGGATGTGGTTCCGGGAGTTGCCCAGGTTGGGCATGCTTTTGTAGTAGACATCGTCGGCGTCCATGCTACCGCTGCCGCTCTTGCCGTTGGGCAGCTGCAGGTCGCTGCTGCCGTCCTCGTCCTCGTCGTCGTCTTCGTCGTCGTCGTCGATGTCGTCCTCGCGGTCGTCGTGGATACCGTTGATCATCTCCCCGTGGGGCAGGTCGGCGAGCGCCGGCATGCTGGTGTAGAGCGAGTCCCTGTGTGGCGGCGGCGATGGGGAGCGCGCGTGCGAGGGCCTCCCATGCATGTGCCCGTGCGTCTGCGAGGACCCCGGCTCGCCGCCGATCGCCGTCCGGTCGCCGGGCAGCAGGGGAAAGAAGCTTTCGTTGGCCTCCTGGGTGGGGTGCCGGCGGCGGCTGGAGAAGGTCTGCATCGGCTGGTGGTTCTCGGGCGGCGGCGGCCGCGGTGGCAGCAGGGGAGCCTGCGACTCCTCACGGATGATCTCCAGGCTCAGCCCGCCCGCCTCGTCGTGCGGGTACGCGGCCGGGTTGTCCAGGACCATGGCGTCGTCCTGGCCGCCGACCCCTCCAGGGCCCCCTCCTCCGCTGCCACCTACTCCACCACCACCACCCCCTCCTCCTCCTCCTCCTCCTCCTCCTCCGCCCATGCCCATGCCAGAGCTGGTGCCCATGCCGCTGCTGGCGCCCATGCCGTTGAGGGTCTTGTTGGCCAGGTTGCGGCTGTGCTCGCTGGGCCGCTGCTCGTGGTTGTTCAGGTAGGAGGGGATGTAGTTGGAGGTGAGCTCTTTGAGGATCTTCTTCTCCAGCGTGGTCTCCTTGTGCATGGTGCTGTAGCCGCGGTCGATGATCTGCACGCAGTCGCTCAGGTACTCGCCGCCCGGCATGGTGTAGCTGTTCACGTGGTTCCCGTTGAGCGGCAGGGTGTCCATCACGCTGGAATCACGTGCATTGTTGAGGATTCCTTCTGGAGACAACGCACACGCACACACACACACACAGGGAACAGCACAGAAGGGGGGGGGGGGGGAGTTTATTGGTGGGCTTCAGTGTTTGGGGCTTAGCTAACAGCTAACAGCTATAGCGGAGAAGGCGAGAGCTCTCCCCCAGAGACAGCCTTCTAGCCTTCATCTCCCACGGCTAATTCAGCTAATCAAAACGCTCCGCAGCCCCCTGCTTGGTGCGTGCTCTGGGAGTGGGCGAGGTGCGAGCGAAGCCCGCAGCACACGGCGCACAGGTGCAGCACACCTCCCCATCACATTTTCACTTTCATGCCAGGCTCAGAGCAAGACTGAAAGACTGTCTCTGGATTTGAACCTCCCTCCCCTCGCTAGGTGACAACACAGAGCAGCTTTGTCATATCAGGATGAACATTAGCTTTGAATTAGCATATTATTAGATGGCTAGAAATAGCACAGCATTAAAGAGAGTTAAAATAGCAGGGCTTTCAGTTAACTGATTAAAGACGAGAAAAAGAGACGACAGACAAAATAAATGAAGACTCTTTAGAGGAGCTTCTCTGTTCTCTCCGAGACGAATGATAAGTGGCAGTTTATTGGTGACGAACCAGACCATGTCTGTGTTTGTTCCGTCAGCTGCTGGAGCTTTCTTCCAGACAGAGCATGCTGTTTTGCTCAGTTAGCTGTGCGAGTTGTGCGGCCAATCATGCATGTTTCTAAATAACCCAAGGTTGTGTTCCAAAAGGTCATGTTATGAAGTCACCGATAAGACGGGATAAGCACAATGGTATGTGAATCTCTGTTTTCATTTATAGCGAATTGTGGCAGTGGCATTTATTGCTGGATCCCAGATTGACGTGTTTGATCGGTTTTGCGGGTTTGACCGCTTTAGTCTGCCAGCTCGGAGAGAGAAGAGAAAGCAAAGCCCCGAGTCGACAGCCATTTGATGGTCAACATTGATAGTGAGAGCTACTCGCGTACTTGAGTCTCTGTAGGGAGCTTTGGAGCAGCATGGAAGAGAGCAGAGAAGAAGGAAGGAGAGAAAGAGAGAGAGAGAGAGAGAGAGAGAGAGAGAGAGAGAGAACAGACGACATGTGTGATTACAAATATAACATGTAGGACCTGTAAACATCATTCACTGACACAGTCACATATTGGACACATGCACGCACACACACACACACACACACAGACACATACACAAAGACAAACACAACTGGCACATACACAGTCTGAGTCACATCATTTGTCACTATTTGGAGTTATTGGGACACAGGCATTGCATCAGCCATTTTCAACTGAATGACTTCAAAGACCTTTAAGACTGATATGAAGAAAAATAACCACAGCTGCTTCAGAGACATTCACTGAGCAATGGGGCTTATAAAGAAACAACAGCGTGAGCTACATGAGTGCACTGTGCTAAAACTCAGACTCATCCCACACGACACACACACACACACACACACACACACACACACACACACACACACACTTGTTAAGCACAAAGCTCACAGAAACTGTACATGCCTCCACATGATCGCCAGCCAAATATCTCAATTTTACCAGTAGAAAGTGATAGAGTGAGAGAGCTGTTGAATGTTGACATAAAAACAATATCTGCACTTATATACTGTATGCTGCTTTAACTGAACATTATCCACAGTGTGCAGCGTGTTAATAGATTCCTGCCAAGCTGGTGATCATTAACACTCAAGTGGGATGCCGTTTCTGTACCTGTACAATTCACACGTCAAAGCACAAGACGGTCATTAGACAAGAGAGAGAGCAGGAAGAGGGAGGCAAAGAAACGAAAGAAGAGAGACATTGTCACACCTTGCGTGTTGTACATGCTCACTGTGGGGTTGTTATACACAGCCGAATCCCCAAGCAATGTGTTATAGGGATTGTTAGTGGCATGGGGCCTCAGTAGCGCGTTAGTGATTAGATGATTAGCCATAGCACCTGCAGCAGCCACAAAGAGACAAAAAAGATTGAGAGACAGAGACAAACAGAGAGAGAGAGGGACAGAAAGAGGGAGAGACAGACAGACAGAGAGAGAGAGAGAAAGAGAGAAAGGAAGACAGAGGGAGGGAGAACAACGAGAGATTTGTCAGGCAAACAAATAACACATGAGCGTCCAGTCTTTGCCAACAGCCAATTTGCCATCTCACAAGAATGTCAGCGCAGGCGTAAATCAACGGCACATAAAACATACATGCACAGCACATACAGTAACAGCTGAATGAAGCTCCTATGAAGCATTGGGAATGATGTGTAGAGGACAATGCATTAGCCAAGCCGGTTAGCTACGCCATCTTCCAAAACCAAGATCAGTAAGCCGCCTGCGTCACATTTAATTCTTTATGAAGGCTTCATGCAGCTGTCATGCATTGTTTATGCTTGCTTTGTGCATGGTTGATGTAGCCGCGCTGAGCTAACCCAGCGCTAGCAGCAGGAGCCGGCTCTCAGCTCAGACTGCTAGCGTTCAGGAAGCTTGGACTGCAACACACAATCATTAGCACTTACATGAAAACGTATACATACTGTGCACCCCACTTTAAATAGCCTTCCATACAGCCCTCGCAAAAAATGAGTGGGTTTTTTTTCTATAGGGAGTCTATAGACCCAAGGATTGTACAGAAAACCTAGGGCTACTTAAAGTGAAGTGGGGAACACACACACAATACTGTAGGCATCATTTTTCTTTTCTTCTTTCCCCTTCTTTTCAGGACATTGTCAAAGGCAGCTGGCTATGAACATGGCAGCACAAATACAAGGTCAGATTTAAGTACTGTGCTGGAGAGGTCTTTTACGCTCAGACATGTAATCTGCTTTCCATATCAGGTGTTTTTTCTTTGCCACTGAGCTACAATGGTTCAGATTTTTGAGTTCTGTGAAGACGCCCCGGAGGTCAGAAGCAACCTTCATCGTCAAGAGGCTGCTCAGCTGAAGTCTTTTTCAAAAGGTGGGTGGCTTGAACTGGCTGTAACAACTATATATCTACTGCACAGCTATTTTGGACTGAAATTAATGACACTTTGGGAAAATATATGAGCTTTTTGGAAATGGAACGCTATTCACAGGGAGATTATTTCACGTTTTAAAAAACGGCAAATTATGCTTGGCAGACATGAGAGCGGCTTTTTTTTTTTCTCTTTCCCGCTACTTGTGTTATCCTGCCAACTCTACCTGCCACGAGTGAAAGAAATAGAGATATGAAGAAGTCCAGAAATAGAGGGCCATATCCGAGTGCGCGAGCCAGTGAGAGTCTGAAGTCCTCGGACTGGCGCACTAAGTGCATAATTATTCAGATCCTGACACTCACACTCTCACTCCAACATCAATCTGTCACACTAACAGCTTATTAGTGTCGTGGAGAACCAGCACATCTCACAGATTTAGAGCATATGGAGGCCAGGGCAGACCCTTCATCAGTGGGCAAAGGCATGGATCTCTTCTCCAACACCACCTTCACCACCCCCTCACACACACACACACACACACACACACACACACACACACACACACACACACACATTCACACTCCTATCATTAGCATGTGAATGCTCAGCCGCAGCCAACGATAGTAACATATGCATATACATCCCCTTCCTGGCTCTTCTGATGGGTGTGTGTGTCTGTGTGTGTGTGTGTGTGTGTGTGTGTGTGTGTGTGTGTGTGCTTGTGCTTGTGTGGTTGGCGGGGGGGGGGGGGGGGGGTT
>JASCQY010000080.1:2975924-2986195 GCA_030264315.1 Sardinella tawilis | reverse complement strand
GTGTGTGTGTGTGTGTGTGTGTGTGTGTATGTGTGTGTGTGTGTGTGTGTGTGTGTGTGTGTGTGTGTGTGTGTGGTCCGGGTGTTTTTTTTTGTGTGTGTGTGTGTGGAAGGGCTTGTGTGTGAGGGAATGAGAGAGAGCAGGAAAGAGAAAGAGAGAGAGAGAGACAGAGAGAGAGAGAGAGAGTAGGATAAGCGAGATCGTGCTCTGTGAACTGAGTGCGATGTGGTCTCATAACTATCGAGCAGTAAGTCTATGGGCAGATTACAGCACCGTTCTCTATCAATAACATCCTCATGATGAAAAACAGGGATAAATTACAGCCCCTCCACCCCTGCGTCTGCCCCCGGGACCCTCTCCCACCTCTGAGCCACTGCCAAAGCGGCTAGTAACGACACTATAATCATAATTATTTTCCAAACAAGTCAACACATGAGCGCTATTCACCGAGCTTGTTTCGCCATTCCACTCAGTTCAGCAAGTAAACAAATGCCCCCTTTATGTTGCTACGCTTCGATTACGACAAATTAATTTCCTCCTAACCAGACTGCTCCTGCATCCTTGATCTCTGCGATGGGAGAACAGATAGCAAATGGCACCTTCGCTTCACTTCAAAACCCGCACTCGGGAACTACGGGATTGGTTTAACCTTTCACCAAGGAAAGGCTCTCGGTGCGAAAAAGCCTTGAAAATGAATTACTCCCTCATCCACTCAATTTGTTTGATAAATATCGGAATTACAATGAGAGAAGCGGAGGTGAGCGCTTTAATCATCGCCATTCAAGTTTGGCCTTTAACAAAATGAGGCAGCCGCACTTACCCAGGCCATTGTTGCCAAAGTCCAGGGAGTATTTGACCACGTGGTAGTTGTTCCAGACGTACAGCAGGTTGTCGCGGGGGTTGTAGTCCACGGCGGCGATGTACTGGTAGGAATTCGGGAAGGGGATGCTGAGGTGCGTCTCGCGGCTCTTCTCCGTGCTGTACATGTAGTCGATCTTGTTGCCCGTGGCCTCGTTGTCGTCGTCCTCGTAGACGGACTTGACCACGTAGAGCACGCCGCAGATCATGAAGGCGTTGGAGGCCGAGCGCTTGTCGTAGCTTGTGTCCCAGGTGCCCTCCACCCGCAGCGTGTACGGGTTGAGCTGGCTCACCACGATGCGCCCGTTGTTCTGCTCGGTGGCGTAGATCACCCACAGGCCGTTCTCATCCACGGCCAGGTCGATGTCGGACTTGCCGCCCCAACGGTAGGGCGACGTGTCGTGGTAATTGGCATTGGCGATGATGGCCTCGCCGCTCTTGATGCGCGTGCGCAGGTCGAACTTGACAATGTTGCGCGTGCGCTCCTTGTTGAAAAAGAGGGCCCCGTCGTACACCACAAAGCCGGTGCCATCCACTCGATGGGGAAGCTTATAGGTGGTGGTGGGTCGCCCGGCGATGAAGTCCTCTTTGGACGAGTACTCAGTCAGGGTGTCTGTCCTGTACGGCGTCCAGGGCATGTAGTAGATTTTGTTGGACGACTGCAGGGGGTCTTTGCACCAGGCTCCTGACTGGTGGTCGGACTCAAAGAGATGCTCACTCTGGTAGACTCCCCGCAGGATCCCAGGACACAGAAACACTGAGGGGACGGGGACACAAGAGGTCAAAAGGTCAAAATAGGTCTAGTCCATTCTTACATGCTTCTGTTAAACGCAAAGTAAGTAATACACACTCTTATGTACAGTAATTAACAGCACAACTGCATCATTAATTAATCATTAATTACTCTAATAAGCATGCAGTGAAAATCATCATGGTTCTTGTCATGAGATCTTTATTCTTCCCCTCTTCAGACTAATAACTATGAAGGACTCCATGCTGGTACAGTGGAAAAATTAGTTCCACACTTGGTCACACATTAATTCTTAAAATGGTTTCTATAAGTGATACAACCAAACACATTTCATTTCCTGATATTATATTTCAGTGCTCAATTTAAGTTTAAATTAATATGTAAATTTGGTGATGAAAATGCATATTAAGAATTACAATATGTTATTAAAACATTAATGAATATACAATGGACAATAGAGGTCACCTTCAAGCAAATCGTTTTTAATTTTTTGCTTGACATGAATAACATTTGAAGAACGTTGGTCCTGGCATGAGCCACAAGAAAAATAATATATTTTACTTCCACTATTTAATCAGCTTAAGGACAGATTTGGTTGTTGTAAATTATAGCTAATAACCATGTCACTTTGGTAATGTGTAATTTTAATTTTAATTTCAAACCAATCTATTATCCATTTGCGTTACACCGCCTACCACAGGTAACAGAAATATTTTTGTGATATTTTTTAACATGTTAATTTGAAGTTTACGATGATTATCTTATTCAACTAATAATAAATATGTAAGAAACTATATTTTAAAAAAAAAATTGGAAAAACACTTTCTTGTAAGAAGCTAATTTTATTTATTTAGTGTGCATCAACACAATTAACCCAAATAAACCTGCATTATGAACGGGTGAGATTAATACACAGTAATTAACCCTTCAGATTGATATTGGCTCTCTACCGATGTGAACACATGTGCATGCAGTCAGGCTCAACCATATGGGCCATTAGTCTTTTGTGATACATTTTCTCAGCCTATTACTTCCATTATTGGTGTGCTGCCGAATCGGTTCTCCAAACTAATAACAGCAGAGTTAATGGTCATCCCCTGTAGCGGGCCCATGCCCCAGTAACCACGGAGATTTACGTCTCTCTGGGTCACAGTTCACTAGACCCCAGACCTGGGGAGATATTTATATGTGTTAAGAGAACGGGAGCCTGTCAAACACAATAACACCCCACCCGTCAGACAGTGCCCTTCCCCAAAGATATACAGCCCTCGTCTCCTCTCGCCATGACCACACATCCATGTGGAGGATACCCACCCCTGTTCCGTCCAACACGCACCTCCACTCCCCCCCCCTCCACCCCATCACCCCATCGCTGCGCTTGTCTAGCTCTGCTAAACTACTCTCTCCATTGCCAGTCAGCAACTGTAAATGTGTTGTAATGAGTGTTTTATTCCCTCTGCACTGCTCTCTGTCTCTGGCCAAATTTATTTCCCACCAGGAATGGTTTTATTTTTGCCGAGGTCGCTCTATAGCTCCCACATTCCCCATTTACGGCAGGGACCCGGGTTCTTCCGGGAACCCGAGCGACGGGGGAGGGGGGGGGGGGCAGTCCCGGGGATGGGAGAGTCACAGGGATTGGAATGTGTGTCATGGTCTCGCGGAAAAGCCACACACTCCATTCCCACCATTGAATTCCCATTCCGCACGGCATTGTGGGACATCCTCCTGGGAAACGGCAGTGACACTTCAGATGGCATTACGTTATTTTCCTCTTTTTGTCTGAGCACTGCTACACTTGCGCAGACAAAAGTCTGACAATTGGCATGCGGCATTAATTCCCATGCTTTGTCCCAATAAGAGGAAGCTATCACTTTATACGAGCTGGCAGGAAAAAAGCTGGACGTTTATAGCGTGCAGGAGTCAGTCAAATGATTAAGTGGGGTCTAAGGGGCCTACCCTCCCTCCCTCCCTCCCTCCCTCTAGCCTACAGAGTCAGGGAAATGAACTGTGAGCTGCAGAGCTCCTCTCCTGTCCTCGGTGAAGTAAGTCTGCGTCTGCGAGACATGATGTGTGAGGGCCATTAGAGGCACACATGAGGGAAGTGGTTTAAGTGTGTGAGCGTTTCAGTGTGTGTGTGTGTGTGTGTGTGTGTGTGAGGCCTTACCTCGCTGTTCCACTTCTGACAGAGGCAGTCCAGACACGTCGGAGGCAGGGAGGGGTCATGGAGAGAGAGAGGGAGGGAGAGAGAGAGAGAGAGAGAAGGAGGGAGAGGGGGAGAAGAGAAAGTGCAGATTAATGAGATAATAATCCATGTGTTATCTACGTAATGTGCATCATATTTTATGCCTTAACCTTGTGAAACTCTGGGGACGATCTTCATTTACAGTTTGGTAATGCAATCACCAAAGTGCTATTGGAAACTGAAACCATAAATTATAAAAACACAAGAAGAAAAAACACACGAGAAAAGCATATAAATAAGTTAGACACACTGAAGCTTAGACCCTCCCAGTGCAATAGAGAAAAAAAAAAAGTGACATCAACTGTGATCCGTAAAGCAAGCAGCACAGGGTGATAAGGGAGCAGCTAACGCCTTAGCGTGGGGTATAAAATCTGTGTATTACAGCAGTGATGGCAGCTACGGCCCAGCGCACAGGTAGCCCCTCTGGAGAGACAGTGTGTGTGTGTGTACTTATCCAAGTGAGTGTGTGTGTGTGTCTGTGTGTGTGTGCGTGAGTACATATCTAAGCGTGTGTGTGTGTGTGTGTGTGTGTGTGTGTGTGTGTAGTGGTGTTGTATGGAGCTTTCAGCTGTGGAGAGCATCAGCAGCAGCGGCGGCAGCCATGGGAGTGCGAGGGGAGAGGGGGCAGTGTGTGTAGCGTGTGTTCATGAGCCCCATACTCCCCATTCTCTCTCTCTCTCTCTCTCTCCCTCTCTCTTTCTGCTCCACTCAGCTCCACTCTCTCTCTCTTTCTCTCCCTCTTTCTCTCTCTCCCTCTCTCCCTGCTCCACTCCACTCCTCTCTCCTCACTCAGGGGCTCCACGCCGGGATGAGGACATGATGGAAACCTGATCCTCCAACCCCCACCTCCCTGCTCCCCCCTCTCTCATGCATTCCAGTTCTCAGAGTTTTAAAAGTCAGTCCTCTCTTTCCCTCCCTCTCTCTCTCTCTCCATCTCTCTCTCTCCCTCTCTCTCTCTCTCCATCTCTCTGTCTTTTAGAGTTTTAAAGCTGAAGGAGATATTCACTGATCCTTTGGGATGCCCTGCAGGGCAAAACACTGAAGATTGTTCTTAGGCTTCTGCTGCAGCTGCTCTGTGTGTGTGTGTGTGTGTGTGTCCTTACTTTCACACACACCCTATCCCTTTCACACCCCATTAAATGTCCCTTTAATGAAATATGCATAGAGTTGTGTGAGTGTTAATGCATCGCTCAATGAAGATATCTTTAAAGCATGCTTACATGTGTGCTTGTGAGTGTGTGTGTGTGTGTGTGTGTGTGTGTGTGTGTTAAAGTGAAAGACCATTTTATTGTTCACACACACTATCCAGTCCCATACAGTACCCCCACACGGCACACATGTGATCCATCTCTAATATAAATAATAATACGATGCATCTGAGCACAGTCACTCGTAAAACGCAGCTCTGCCAGTAAAGGCAAAGGGCTTTTTAAATATGAAATGCTGTTAATTGAACTGTTAAAAGGAGGCAGTAAGTGTCAGCGGTGTGAAATCGAAGAGCCTGCGAGTGGAGGGAGGGAGTGAGCAAGCAGCCATCTATCTGTGGCACCCTCCAAGCAGGTGGGTCTCCACACACACACACACACACACACACACACACAGACACACACACACAGACACACACACACACACACACACACACACAGACACACACACACAGACACAGACACACAGACACAGACACACACACACACACACACACACACACACACACACACACACAGAGAGACACACTCCCTAATACTAATGGCTTCAGACGAGGCAGTGGGCAGGCAAGGCACAGTACAGTGCCGGGAAAGAGAAGGAACACCAGACCAGACAGTCTGTCTATTTGTGCAGACGGCAGTGCGGTGGCCATGGCAGCTCAGGCGAAGTGGCGTGTCTACGGCGTGCTCCATCTCATAGAGCTGGCCCAAATGTCTTGAGGTTCTTTATTATGGACGCAGTCTTATGAATGCAGCAGCTACTGAAAGCAGAATAGGAGGAAAAGAATTCACTGAATCAAGAAGTGTCCCCTGACGATAGAAAAACATAAACCAACCACCTCCGTTAAAAGAATCCTCAGAGACGCGCAGACACGCAGAATTTAATCTTTGGCATAGATAGATTAATAGATTCTATGGCTCAGTGCACCGCTAAAGCGGGCTAACAGTTACATGCTTCCTCCAACGTTGTCTTTCTCCAAGTCAAACCAAGCATGGACGACCAAGGTCACCCTGAACATGACAGAAATATCTCTTTCTGCCTCCTACCCTCTCTCTCTCTCTCTCTCTCTCTCTCTCTCGCGCGCGCGCGCTTTTTCTCTCTCCCCCCTTTTCTCTACATTTCTCTATAGCAGCCTGGCAGGAAGAGATGTGATGTCTAAATTTAAGTTTGCTAATGAAACCCATGGACAGAGATGTCGGAGTTGGGCACTTCCTGCAAGACAGTGAAATTCAGCTGCAGCGGGAGGGAGGCTACTGGCTCTAACTAGAGCGTCAGAACCGGGCAGCCTCGTCTGATCTCCGTGCTTAATTAGCCATCTTTGTTTCTGTTAGCCCCGTGGGCTAGAGAACTCCATTCTGCCTCCTGTGTAACACACCACACCACACCACACACTACACTACACTACACTACACTTCACTACACTTAAGCGTGAGTGAAAATGAACAACCTTTCACTACGACATTAGCGGCCAGTGCTACATTTGAATATGCTACGGTGTGTGCTGTAGAATATGCGACAGCAACGAAACAAACAAAAAGCCTTGTGCTTTCACAAAGGGATGCCTGGACTGAAACATGTGATCGACTCGGGAGGCTGGGGCTTCCAGGCTACGGCACATTTGGCAAAGGCTGCCGCTCTCGATGTTGGAGTTGAGCTATGCACTAAAGGCTGGAGGACAGCCAAAGCCTGAGCCACGTGGGAAAGTGGGAAGCCAAGAACTAGTCAGAAACATTTGGAAGGAAATCCCAGCTGGGCCGCCACACAGGTAATTGAATTACCTGCATTTAATGCACCTTGACTCGCAAGACCTTAGAAATGATGGTGAAGAAGGTGGAGGTGGAGTTGGTGGTGGTGGTGTGATGGAAAAAAAGGATGGCGTCTGAGGCCCCCTCCTTCTCCTTCTCGCCCTGCACACATTACTGCAGCAGGCAGCATAATGGAGACACTCCCGTCAGAGGGGGAGAGGAGCAACTTGTGCACTATGTGTGGCCAGGGGTGTCTGGTGAATGATTAGGTGGACACACTATCACAGCGTGCATGCTCTCTTTCCCTTTCTCTCTCTCTCTCTCTCTCTCTCTGTCTCTCTCTCTCACACACACACACACACACACACACAGCACAAGCCTTTTTGTGTGATGGATAGGTCTCTCTCACATATAGATTTTACAGAGAACTCATTTGTGAGTGCCCCTAGTTCACCTCTACCACAGTAATTTATATTAGTCCATTTAGCCACCATGCTTTCCTCGTCATTACACATCTATTGTGCTGTAAAAACAATTTTGCTGGCAGTTTTTTTTTCCTTCAATGGAATATCCCAAATGAGTTTTCTGTGCATGCATACACATGCTGCACAGCGAAGCACATCACACATACTCGGATGCACTTACATCCACACACACACACACACGCGCGCACACACGCGCACACACACACACACACACACACACACACACACACACACACACACACACACACACACAAAGCACAAAGCACAAAAGGATATGATGATGCTCAGCAATTTGTAGCCTATTCAAGCGCCTCCTCTTGCACGCTAGCTAAGTCATTATGAGAGGTGAGGAGAGCAGGCGTCTTATTAAACTCACTTACTGTCCGCTAAAGAATAACAACTCACCGCAGAAAGAGCCGAGAGAGAGAGAGAGAGAGAGAGAGAGAGAGAGAGAGAGAGAGAGAGGGAGGGAGAGCGAGAGAGACACACCAGACACCCAGACATGGCTAATGCTTCCACCAGTTCACCAGTGTGACTCTTGCGAGGGGATGGACTCGAGGGGGAATTCATTGACTAGCGTATTGACCACATGTTTCTGTGAAACGCTGCAATTATAGGTGGGAAAATATCAAGTGACCTTGACCTGTCTGCTCTCTGGATCCATAGTCCGGGTCATAATTGGGAATTTTATACATTTTCCGATAATGAGCAGAAAAGGAGAATCGTCCCCGTGCACGGTTAGACGTGGGGCTACATTGCACCGTGTACAGTAAGTGCTTCCAGCTGCTGATACGAGCCAATGAGAGTCAGGCATTCCTTTGTTGTGGCAGGAATGATTTTTTTAACCATTCAGATGGTTATCAGAAGTTACTGCACACTCTTTCATCCTGATCGAAGTGTTTGCTTTGGGGAATAGATTTCTTTTTTTCTTTTTTTTTTTTTTCTTCCCATTCATTTTCTCCCACACAGCATAATGGTGCTGGAGGTAATATATCATGACACAGTCTCTGGATGAACACATCCAGCCTTCTATTCAGCCTTCCAGCGCCACACGCTCATCTCTGGAAAGTGCTTTCCTGCAGACACTGTCCATTAGCCGCAGCTGGCTGGCAGGCAGGCAGGCAGGCAGGCAGGCAGGCTCTTCTTCCCGGTCCACATTTCAGCCCGGGTGGGAGTCTGGGTGGGGGCTGAGCTTTGGAACGGAGCTAACACATAACCTTCTCCGCACTCACTCACTTAGTCACTAAAGTCAGTCAGTCAGTCAGTCAGTCAGTCAGTCAGTCTGTCAGTCGGTCAGTGAGTCTGTCTGTCTGTGTGTGTGTCTGTCAGTGTGAGTCCGTCTCACGTGTTGCTCTCATCCTCTAATGGCTCTCCATTATGCTCTCTGCTCTGCTAGCCTGGCCCCTGTAATGACTTGGAGGCTTGAAAAGTTGCCCATCTGCTTTTCTTTTTTTTTTCCTTTTTTTTTCTTTCCTTTCCAGAGCAACCCAATACATCTCTCGCTCTCACTCTCACTCTCCCTTTCATTTTCTTTCACTGGCTCCCTCTCCTTCTCTCTCTCTTTCTCTCTCTCCAACTGATCTGATAAGGTCCTCATCCTCCTCTCTTTCAAGCATCCTCTCTCTCCTTCATGCAGCAGCAACTCAATAAGTGGCCTGGCATGAGGAGCGGAGGTATCGCGTTGTGTTTCCATCTGCCGCAGAGAAGGATTGAGACGTATATTATTTAATCTGGGCCGTCACTCGAGACGATAAGGAGTATTTGGTGGAGGGTAATTGAACGTTTCTGGAGGCAGTCGGGGTGCCGTGCGCGAAAAAAAGGACAGGGAGATGTGATGGATCGGCCGGCTGATAAAACCCTCCCGGCTCCTCGTGCTCCTCTGCACAGGCCTCATGTCGAGCTCGGCCTTTACTTGACACCTCGGAGGCCTTTGCCAGCTTTGATGACTGTATCTATGTCTGTGTGTGTGTGTGTGTGCATGTCTGTGTGTGTGTGTGTGTGTGTGTGTGTGCGTATGTATGTGTATGTGTGCATGTGTGAGTGTGTTTGTGTGACTGTGAACTCATATGGCCATTTCTGTGAAATCGACGTGGGTGTGCAAGTCTGTCCCTGCGCTGCTCACTTGTTTGTTGACGTACGCGAGCGTGTGGAGCATCCGCGTATTGAACCACACTGTTTTTCCTAAGTGTCGAGTGGACGGACCGCCGTCTGTCTTCACGCTCGTCCTGGGTCAGGGTTCAGAGGTCGAAGGCCATGTGCATCCTGTGACACCATTCGCTCCTTCCTGTCCCTATCTCGCCATTGTTCCGTCGTGTTTAGGTTGACAAATTCCAGGGGCGCATCGCCTCTTTCCAGCCCCCGTGTGGCCGTATCGTATTTTATTTTTATTTTGTTCACCACCATGTCGCTGGGCGTCATCGGCGGCGACTCGAGTGTGGCTCTGGGAGAGTATTATGTTCCCCGCTCTGCTGTCAGAGGGAGCCAAAGGGCCGCTACGCTAGGCTAACTCCCAGCACTGCTTTCTGCTGACTGGGCAGCCCTGGACTCGGCTGGCCGCAGATTCATGGCTTCCTGGAGGGATGCCGTGGCCGTGGCCGCGTGCGGTGGGGAGGGCGAAGGCTTGCTGGAAGGGGGGCCGTGGCGCTGGCGCTCCCTTTACGGTGCACAGAAGGGGGCACAGAGGGAGGGTAGCTCTTTTATGCACACCAGGGGGGTCTCTATTGTCAGCTTCTGACACCATATGTGTGCCTATATTCAGCTGCTTTCCATGGTACCTATTTCTGTATTTTTATTTCTGTATATGTGTGTGCGTGTGTGTGTGCGTGTGCGTGCACGGGCACCGTGTGTGTGTGAGTGCGTGTGTTGGTGTGTCTGTGTGTGTGTGTCTGTGTCCGTGTGTGTGTGTGTTGGTGTGTCTGTGTGTGTGTGTGTGTGTGTGTGTGTGTGTGTGTGTGTGTGTGTGTGTGTGTGTGTGTGTGTGTGTG
>JASCQY010000080.1:2778112-2783355 GCA_030264315.1 Sardinella tawilis | reverse complement strand
GTGCTTTGGGTGCGTGTAAATGTCTGTGTGTGTGTGTGTGTGTGTGTGTGTGTGTGTGTGTGTGTGTGTGTGTGTGTGTGTGTAAGTGTGTGTGCGTAGCATCCTATACACCACCTGCACCTGTTGTTTTCCACATGCATAACACCACATCACATTGACAATGCCACCACACCACACCTACGGTGGACCGGTGCCATGTTGGAACGCCACACACTGATCCTCACACACACACCCACACCCACACACACGCACACACACACCCAACAATGGAACAATGACATACACTCACTGCATGAGAGACTCATCGGAGTCAACCGTCTGTGTTAACCATGCAAGACGAACAAGATTGAATTACAACAACACCTCCTCCCAACCCCCACCCACAAACACACACACCCACACATACACACACACACACACACACACACACATACACCCCACCCCAGGCTGTGCTTTGAGAACCTGGTAAACAGTGGATCACATTGCCCAGGAAGACAATGGAGCGGATGATGGGCCGTCTGCATGGTCGGCCGCCACATGACATTGACACTGCTCACTGCTCGCCCATCCATTGGCCTGTCCATTCAGCACACTGCTCCTGCAGTACACTACACTGCTTTACAGTGTGCGATCTCAAAAGACCAGCACTCACATTACCAAGTCAGGAACTGCTCTAAAAAAAAAAAGACTTTTTATACCATTATACATAACAAACTGCATACGTATCCAACACGTTGAAAACTTGCTGGGTACGTGCTGGGTACGAATAAATAAAGACTTAAAAAGAAAAGAATACCTGCACACAGTTTACTTTGCTCTCAAATTGTGATTTTTTAATTGTTCAGCATTTTGACCTGTGCTGGATGGCAAGGATAGTAATTCTATTGTATGCTTATTCACACTGTGTGTACACTACTGACGAGGTGTCTTAGATGAGGTGTCCTACTTTCTAGGTAGCTGTAAGAGTTACAGTCAGGAAAGCTTAAATTTTCTCCCAAAGGAGCCCTTCCGTGCACAAGTAGTGTGTCTTGCATTCTAGTAACTAGTACAACTAATAACGTATTTTATACAAAATATGACAATCGCTCTTGAAATCACTAACATAGACAGAACCAAAGGCTGATGTCGCAAGATGCTGCCAAATCAATACGTGGAAGTTGCATCACTATCTTGTGCTCATGGGGTGTGTTTTCATAAGGTTTACATGGTTGTGATTAATGCCTCTTAACAAGCAAGATTCATTTGAATCCAAAACCCTGGGTGTGACACAAATGAGCTGTTGATAGTATTTGCTTGACTCAAATGCTTTTTGAATTAGGTCATTATACAAATCATTATTTGCCCTGCAGCCATGCCATGGTAGCCTGGCTTTTGCCACCATCAAAGCTCATACGAGCTTGGTCTGGCCAATCTCACATACTAGCCGACTTCTCAAAGGCAAAATCAATGTTAAACTTGTTTAGCCCGCCTCCTTCACCTTGGAGTAAAAGCTCGCTTCTCATTGGTGCCTGAAATTCTGGGACAGGAAATGCTGTAAATAGGCAGCTTGGCCATACTGACTTGAACACGAAATCTTGTGCAGTGTCACAGAAAGTATGGGCAAGCCCAGGCTAATGCCATGGCCCAGAAGGCCACAGGCAGAAGTCCATTGCGAGCACAGAGAGCATTGAGGAAAGCCACTGCTGAAACGTCTGCTCTGCTCTGCTCTTAATTCAATCAAACCAATCACATTTTTATAGACTTTGTGTCACTTTTTTGTCACCTGTTCTCTATTCTAACTTTTTTGGTTCCACGCACCTGAGATAAAAGTATTTACACCTAGAGCAAAACATTACTTCTTTGCACAGAAGGCCTCCCTGAAAGAGAGGCAGAGAGGAGAAAGTGAGGGAGGGAGGGAGTGGGGGAGGGAGGGATAAAAAAAAAAAAAAACACAAGACACAAGGGGAACAAAAATTGAGAACACAAACAAGTCAGTGTAGTAGTGTGTGTATGTGTGTGTATGTATGTGTGTGTGTGTGTGTGTGTGTGTGTTGAGGGGGTGGCAGGGGGAAGGAGGGCGCGTGCAAGGTGACAGGGCGTCTCTCCGGGAGAACTCAGCCGTGGGGAACTCAGCACGCTGGCACCAATTCGGGCGTGTGTGTGTGTGTGTTTGTGTGTGTGTGTGTGTGTGTGTGTGTGTGTGTGTGTGCGTGCTTGTATGTGTGTGTGTTTGTGTGTGTGGAGGGGGTGGTGGTGGGGGGGGGGGGACTCTTTATGAGGAGGAACTGTAGGTACTGTAGAGTAGGTACGACTCAGGGCTAAGACCTGTCAATCAAGCCTGCCACCACACTGCTCCAACAGGTTTTCCAGGGGAAAAACACCCCGGCTGTATTGACGCTGAACTCCATAACCTCCTGCGTAACAGGAGCCCTGGAAATCAGAGCAAAACAATCAGCACTGATATGTCACCACATGCTCGGATGCTCTGCAATGGGAACACCACAAAACCACTGCATACACACACAGCCACTGAGAATTACAGTAGCATCTGGTATTATGGTCTGTTCATATGCTCTGAGTGTTAAACTAGCAAACAGGAAACAAAGGGAATACTAAAACTAGCAACCAGGAAAGGGCAGGAAAGACGGAAAGAAGAGGGAATCGGAAAGAAGTAAAAAGAAGTGAGGGAACAAGTGAAACATACATCGGAGGGGTGGAAATAAACCCCTGCAATGCAAGTCTTAGTGGAAGTGGAAGAGGATCACAGACACCACACTAACTGTGTCTGTGAAGATTCTCATTCATCCAGGTCATGCTGGTCATACGTGCCAAGTCACAGTAATTTAGATACCTTAACTTAGTAGCGCTAATTTAGTAGCATTTATGACCACAACTCTAACATCCTCATCTACCTCCCCAACCTACCTGACTCGGCACTCTCCATCTCCCTCTTATACTTCCTTTCCTTTTCTCTCTCTCTCTCTCTCTCTCTCTCTCTCTCTCTCTCTCTCACTCCCTCTCCCTCTCACTGTGCCCTGCTGAGACACACTCTAGCTCACAGCCAGGAGCTCAGCAAATAGGAACGCAGCCAACTCCCCATCGTCTCTAGCCTGGCTAACACCAGCCTAAATCTCAAGTGAAATTTAGTCTGAGGACCACCTATACGTAGGGGACTTCAGGTTCCGTTTGTCCAGGAATTCATGCATCGTCTTGCCATCTCTCCCTGTTCTGTGATTGGTTCCCAAATCCATGCGAAAATTTCGGCCATGGTCTCCAGGCTGCCGTGCAGTTCGGAGCGGGCGCACAAGGCAGCATGGGTATTCCCTGGCTAGATCTTCTCCCTAACTGGATAATCTGAATCTGTACGGAGGAGAGAGAGAGAGAAAGAGGGAGAGAGAGAGGGACATAGAGATAAAGAGAGAGACAAGCAGAGAGAGAGAGGAAGAGAGTGACAGAGAGAATGGCAGAGGGAGAGAGAGAGAGAGAGAGAGAGAGAGAGAGAAGCCAAGTTGATGTTTTGCCGGTGCCTTGGGGAGACACTCTTGACCTCCCATTGCCTCCCCCGCGGCCCTCAGATGCAGGGGGAGCGATACTGGGCCGTTACCCAGCATGCACTGGACTAGCCCCACGGAGCCTCCTGCACTATCGACGGTCAAAGCGGCCTGACCTTGGAGGAGAGGGAGTCGCTCACAATCAGCAGCTCAAGAAACGGCTAGAGTAGCATTGATGGGGCCTCAAATGTCAGCACACACACAAACACACACGCACACAAACACACACACACACACACACACACAAACAGACATAAACACATGTACATTCATATACAAATAAGGGCATCATTACACTGATTAAAAATGCACACATACAGTAGCACAAATGCAAGATGTTTCGCAAAAAACATGTGCGGTCCATTTCTCTCTCTCTCTCTTTCCCTGGCTTTCCTTCTCACCCCTTGAACTTCACAACTAGCGTAAGACAGATGGGGAGTCTGGCCAGACACACACTCCCACGGATAGTCAGTCAGTGAGTCAGTAGCAGAGCAACATGCAGTCTCGACAGAGTAGAGTACCCACACTAACCTGGTCCGAGGCGAACAAGTTTGCAGAGAGGAGTGTGTGTGTGTGTGTGTGTGTGTGTGTGTGTGTGTGTGGTCTGGCCTTTGACGTAATATCTTCAAATTGGATTTGATGTACATATGACTCAATTTTAAGTCTTTGTTATGAATAAAAAGCGTACTTTGGCGTGTGTCATATGTCTATGTGTGTGTGTGAAAGAGTGTGTGCGTGTGTGTGTGAGAGAGAGTGAGAGACAGTCATGGGAGTTCGAGGGAGACAGGGCCGGACAGGCCTGGGAATGTCAAGCTGGTTCAGCAGAGGGGCCTTTCAGGCTTGTACCCTCTCAGCGTCACAGTGGCTGCGGCTGCCAAGGCTATCTGTCTGCCTCGGCAAACATCACAGAGCCCCGGATTCTTATAATTACACACACCAGCAAACCACAAACACACACACACAGACAGACAGATCGACTCATATACAGACAGCCCCACTAGACACACACACACACACACACACACACACAAATTCAATCTCAGACACAAACACACACAAACATAAAGACACAGATTCAATCTCAGACACAAGCACACACACACACACATACACACACACACACAGAGACAGGCCTGGAGACACCCAAGCTGAGTGGAGGTAGCTGTAGATGAATGGGTGCCCCAGCAAGGCCACATGAAATGGGAAATAATTACACGCTGAGAGAGGGAGTCCTTTCCTTCTCTTCCCTTCCCTGCTCTGGACGACTACTCCAGCCTCCAGCCTCCAGCCATGGGTTCCTAATGGAGCTCCGTCCGTCTGTCTCTGTCTCTCACCACAGAGGGATCGAACAGCCGTACACTCATACACAATCCCCTCTTTAAACACACGCAAACACACACACACGCACACACGCGCGTACAGTGGGCACGCATCTACACTCACATACAGACACACATATACAACACACAAAATCACATATACGAACTCATATTTAAACACAAAAACACAGTGATAGACTCATAAGATTTAGATCTCATGTGTAGTACTCATATGTGGTACACACACATACTTGGTTACCCACATATCATTACATATGTACAGACACACGGGAATACACACACACACACACACACACACACACACACACACACACACACACACACACACACACACACACACAGACACACACAAACGCATACTTGGTTACCCACA
>JASCQY010000080.1:2648825-2670623 GCA_030264315.1 Sardinella tawilis | reverse complement strand
CTACACCTTTCTGACATGCAACACTGGTTTGAACCAGCCAACCTTACACCAGGTTGGCGTTTATTACATTCATACTGTGCCATAGGTGTGCCTAAATAGCCACTTAGGAAGAGACAGCCATATTAATGTTTTAATATTAATTATTTCCAAGACAGCCACGGCACAAGTTAGTTCAATAAAATGTACCTTGGTAGAAAAACAAAAAATTGACCTCATCTTAATGTGAGCACATAGGGGAAATGGTTAGAACACCATCAACAGAAAGCCCAAATATATCAGATATCTGTCTCTCACATACTGTATAGGGAGTATACTGTAAAGCAAGGATCCAGAAATGAAGGCGGCTTTGTTCAGAAACTCTCAAGGTGCCCTATTTGTCCATAATTACGCTCACCATGACACCGGTCTCTGGAGATATCCATATCCAATTCTGACCACCAGTTGAAGTTATAAACAGCAAGGTTGAGAAATGCAAAGACACAACAGCCATGAGCACAATATCAAATAAAGTTTTATATAAAAAAAATGATCATTGTAGCTTGACAGGGGTGTTTGTTCATCTTGGTTTAAAAAAAATGAAGTCCTCCAGCAAATTTGTGGTTGCAACCCAAATCTGTCAATGGGACAGAATTCAGCAATGAAACATACCATAATGTTACTAATAATTTCATGTAATACCTTGTCTCAGTTCACAGTACAGCCTGAAGACCTCTGCTTGGACCTGTGGTCCACACCCTTTATGTTGAATCCCCCTTATGAAAGCCTATGCCACACTTTTACATACATACATATGAATGACAATAATTAAGCATTAAAAAAAACATCAATACCAAATTCATAAATGTGGCCATGGTTTGTAAGAGGCAGATATCTGTAAGGGGAATTCAATGTACCCGACTTCTCTGTTTCAGGTCTAAAGGGTAAATACTCAGTAATCCACACCAATTCTGAGGTAGTTTTCAAAATGCTGAGTGCTTTCCTCCGAGTCATTTTTCTGCAGAGTGGCTCGAGATAAGGTGCATGACTGCCACTTCACCACTACTTCAAAAACACCTCCAGTCTAGCTTTGGAATCGATGGGGGGGTGGGGTAGGGTGGGGTGGGGTGAGAAAGCGATAGAGGCATGGCAGGGAAAGCACAGCGTAAAATGTTAACATTTTATTTACAAAGTTGTTTTTTTTTTGTTTGTTTTTTTTGTCATACAGAAAGTAAAAATGTAGCTACAACATTGATTTGTGCCACTGGCTGCCACACTAAAATGATGGCTTCCTCGACACGGCTGCTATAGCAATAATCTTATTGGGAAATTAGGAAAAGGAAAAAAACAAAAACAAAACACAAAAATAAAAAAATAAACCCAACAATAATAACAACAAAAAAAAATCATAATTCTCCAACAAATATTAAAAGCACAGACCCAAAACTAGATACCAGTCCCCAAAGTCCTCACACGGGTTTGGTGAAACACAAAAAGGGAATTGACAGTGAAACTGTGGAATGCCGAGTGAGCCGCCGCCTCTCAAGACGGGCCTCATTCAGCTCACGGCTCCATGGGTGCATCTCCACACACCCCACCCATTCGGTACAGTCTTGCCCCTCGTGGAGCGCAGCGCTGTGGGAGACATGTGACAGAAGAGTGTGTGGGGGTGGCCCGGTGGGTGGCAAATAAGGGAGGGGGGGGGGGAAGGGGGAAGGGGGGAGGGAAGGGTTGGTAACTGATCGGCTCCTTGGCTCTTAATCATCATCCTCGTCGTCGTCGTCATCCTCATCGTCCGCTTCTCGCTTTCTCTTCTCGCCTTTGCCACCCTCCTCCTCATCTGCAGGAAAATAAAAGAAAGTCGGGGTTTAGTTTGCACTGTGCACACACACTACGATGTACTACAGAACATTCATTGAGAAAACATCATGCTCACCTTCGTCGTCATCATCATCATCATCGTCCTCGTCATCTACCTCTCCATCCTGTCCAAAGTCTTCCTCCTGAAAATATTTCAGAAAGAGAAATGCAGGTCATCATTTATATCATTCTCTGGGCATTTTAAATTTGAGGATTAGTGATTTAAATGTAAATGGAATTCGCCACGGCACGAAGGATTAGAATCCTTATTTTTTGAGTAATCAATGGGACTGCTACTACTTTTACATTGTGTTGCCCTAAGATGCCATGTGCTTAATGTGTACCACATACAAGGTTCAAGACAAATAGTCACCTCATCCTCCCCACTGACACCTTCATCATCTTCCTCTCCTTCTACCTCGTCATCATCTTCATCGTCATCCTCCTCTTCATCAAAGTCTTCCTCTTCTCCATCCTCATCTTCTTCCTCCTCTCCCTCTGCCGTGCGCAACAAACAGAGGTTGAAAGGAATGAGAGATAATTTCAGACAATTAATCAATCCAGGGTCCATTTCCAAAAAACATGGCAAAGTTGGTCACAATGCAATTGGTCTTTGCCAACCATGGTTTTGAAAAACGCACCCCTGATTTGGGATAATCACAAGAGTGGGTGGGGGGCTGTTAAATGTTAAAGGGGGACCTAAAATAAGTGGAACTAACCCTCATCATCATCGTCGTCAACTCCATCGCCATCAACTTCTCCATCCGAATCTGAGGCTTCCTGATCTTCCATGTCATAGCCATCCAAGTAGGTGAGCTGGGGTAAGAGTTTGAACACACTCTCCCTGTAGTCATTGAGGTTTGTGACTTCACAGTTGAAGAGGTCGAGACTTTTCAGGTGGTCAAGCTTTTTCTAAAGGAAACATAATGAACAAAGCACAGGTCAGTAAACAAAAGCCAGCTACACTTGGCTACTAGTCCTATTCTTGTGAATTCAAACTTGAGGGATTCACAATTTGGGATTCCAGACTCATGGAGAACAAGAGAATTCAGAATGCTTAACCTGTGCTTAAGAAGGCAAACTTCTTGCCAACTCGCTGACCTCTGAGTGACAATATTCCTTTTATTCATACAGAAAACAGAATGGCATTTTTTTAAAATGTCTTAAGTTGCAGGTTTGCATAAGGGTGCAAATAAATCTACTGTTAAAGCATAATGATAATGACATTATAATCATAATGTAGCATTCACTTCAATGTCACACTTCCCAAATATTTTTATCTGTATTTGGATGACTGCAACTGTGCTACATCTGTGATGGATGAAATCAAATTCTTCAAAATCAAAAAATAACTTTTTTTTTTTTTTTTTAGAAACGCCTTACCGCTGATCCCCTCAACATGTGTCGTGATTTGATTGTGAGCACAGATAAGACACATAAGACACATACATACTAGGCCAACATTTTATTTTGTAAGCCATGTCTTATCTAAAGCATGTGTTGAAGTAGCGACATCTTCCACCAAATGTGGGGTGACCTGTTGAGAGTGTCACTTTAGACAACAGTCAACTTTAACTTTAGTCTGAATATAGTGCTGTGAAGCATTCAAGTTTGTGTTTGCACATACAAAAATTCTTTTGTTTACTTACCAAAGGCTCCAATGTGCTGATGTCTTTGAGTTTGTTCCCACTTAAGTTTAGGTGTGTGAGATTTGGGAGTTTCTCTGCTAAAACATCAAGCCCGCCTGAAATTCTGTTGTCACTCAACTCCAACTGTGGAGAGAAAGATATGGATATTATTTGCATATTCAGTCCAAATGTGTTACACACTTCAAAGTACTGCTGTCAGCCATTTTTTCTTTCTACTACACACTACTTGGTTCAAAAAAACAAACAATAAAACAATACTTACCTTTTTAAGTTTTCCAAGTTTTGGAAGGTTGGAGACTGAGATTAAGCCAACATTTATCAAACTGAGAAATTCAAGATTGACAAATTCTGCTGTGAGCCCTTCGATTTTGCCTTCATTGGATCTACAGTTGTCAAGAACAAGTTCTCGTACCTGTTGAGAGAAAATAATTTAGTGAAAGACTGATAATTTGCTATTACAATAGAGTTGTGGAATTCAATCCAATCCAAAAACATAACCACTATGTGTGGCAGGTTGGTTTATGTACTACACACAAGAGGATATTTTGAAAATGATATTAATATTAAGCTCAGACACAAGTCTTTGTTTTGAATGCCGTTTTTGACCTTGTCCAAACTTTAAGGATTGTCCATGTTCACAAATCTTGGAAAAAAAAGCTACAAGTCTATTGTCTAAACAAGATGATTTACAAATTCTTCGACAAGCACGCTGCCGTCACTTGGATAACGTTAAAAAATCATTGTTTCCTAGGTTGTCTGCAAGTTTTCTATTGCTGATTTCTTAGTTTTTACTTGTAGGTTAGAGTGTTGCGCAATCTAAGACGTCTCAACAAATTCAGCAATTCATGGAGAAATAGCTGAACAACAATGTTAGGATCTAATAGGACACCCCCACAAACCAACTTGCAAGGCAAATTAATGTTTGTAACATATTTCGTTTACAACAGTCATTTAACTTTATCCACTCCCATTAGGGAGAATACGCAGCAAAAGCTATGATGTAGCTATAGGCTTGGCCTGCTGTTGTTCCACTCACAATTGACAAAAGCAACGATAGTTAGCCTCTGGTAAGCTAACCATTGCCCTTTTAAGAGCTGTCGCGCAGAAGAGCAGCAACGCGGATCAGACAGCCGCCATTAGAAATGAACCCAAGAGCAAGGAGAAGGACCGCGAAAATATGGTTAAGACGTATTTTTTTTATCCTATTCATCCCCATTCTCCTTTGCAAACGGAGCACTTAAACGAAGAGCAACGGGGAAAATAGACTATTTGCATAAACTGCCAACGTATTTTTGAGGGAGCACTAAGAACGGAAATTAGTCAGACAAAGATGGAGAGAGTTCCTTTCCCAACAGCATCAAAGACGGCAGAATGACAACATGGCGATTCCTGAGACAGAATGCGAGTATACGAGCTTGTAAACATTCAACGCGCAAAGCTTGACTAGTGTATAATACAAACGAATAACACAAAATGTACATTTACTTTTTACAAAATCATAATCGAGGAATCTGCATGCTTATGTGGAACGAAATCGCACTAAACGTGGTTTTATGCCTAAACGCAGCTAACGTTATGGCCGTGCCTGAGATTCGGTCACTCTGCGTGTCATGACTTCTAGCGACAATTTAATGTCGGATTTTGGCGTATTCACTGCATTGTAATTACATGCAAAAACCACCGTAGTATAACTCGGTTTTCTATGCCAGCAGAATCGTTAGATCTAGTTTATCGTTCAACGCAGCGACATGGGAGTAATGGCGGGAACCCATCTGGCTGTGTGCGCTATCTCTGTAACGTTACAGTTAGCGAGGGAGGCTCGAGCAAGCTAGCTGCCATCGGCCAGTTTGCCATCACATGGCATGGAACTTATCGTTTGGAGCGGCATAGCATTGAATTTACAAGTTTTGTACACACTGGTTTGCAGTGCCAGTAGCACGTGATTGCCACCAAACACTAGAACACATCAGTGTATTAAATCCATCACCGTTAAAAAATGTTTCGATACTCATGTCAAAAGATGGAATAATAGATCTTCAATGGCTAGCGTTACAGCTGGTTTGCGTGAACTATTTCCCCCCTTTTTCTACTTGACCGCGACAGGACGTACGCACTCCGTATGCCTTCGGTAAAAAATGAAATGACTTCCTCAAACTAATTAAGTTGCCTAGAATTCATTTATAAGATGAAGAATTCAGATATCCCGAAATTGTAACATTACTGTAGTAAGGGGCGCCACATTTTTAGCAGTTATGTTAGCAACAAACATGGCTACCGTGGTCTCCGTATAAAATAAACCATTACATCTAGCTAGCTTGCTGTGTTACAGTACATCGTGGCTAAACAGCTCTCAGATGACATCGATGTAAAAGTTATGAAATACCAATAAATAAGCCTGAAACACCTAGTGTCGACAATGCAGGGCAAGGAGGCTGCGAAACGGTTAAAATGCTGCAATAAGGATGGCATAGGAATCCGGTTTAGAAAGTAACGTTAACGAGTTGAATTGAGATTTCACCTTTTTATCACCGAAAATATACAAGCAATCAAAAAGTTATAAGGGTAAGGATAAATGCAAGCCTGAATAATACTCAAGGAAAAAACAAAACCCATGTGCTTAACATTACCATTAGCTACACAGGTCACTTGGAAAGCAAAAAAGTAGCTAGCGAGCCACCATGGCTAGGCAGAAAACTAGCAAAGGTTTGGCTTAAAAGGCACTCACATCAGATGGTGTCCTGTTTCTTAGTTCCAAGTGGATCCTCTTTTTCATGTCCATGGCGCCCTACAAAAGTTTGGCTTTTTTCCTCTTGGGTTTCGGGGTTTCTACTCAGTCCAAAAGGCAGAGAGATGCCCTAATGGAGGGAGAATATGGGACTGTATAATGAACTGAACCAAACGCCAAGTTACTCAGGGAGAGGAGAAACCATGGAGGGAAACGGGACTGAAACAAATATATACTCAATACCGCCATCTGTGGCCAGAAACACCCATTGCAGTTAAGCAGGCAATGCAGTCACAACACGACCGCGTCATGAAGCAGTTCCCTGCAATTTATTTCACCAAGCTGCTGGATTATGTAAGACACAAAACAAAATGTAGCTGTGTGTTTTATTTGGATAGTCGCAGAAATAAACCATTTTTATTATGTGTAACTGGACCTAAAATACACCGCAGTGTAGTATTTTTAATTATGTAAATATGAACGAATTGTGAATAAACTGAATTATGTTCCACGCGTGTGCATTGGATGACTTTCTTTTGACTATAAATTTGATCACCCAAGCCATTTTACTTCCACAAGAAAAATGCAGCTCTATGGCATGAATTATGCATGCAAAAGCATACCTGTTGAATAAGCTCAATGGCGATCTACAGTAGCAGCCATATAAAATAAAGTGCTTGAATAAAGTGGTATTAAGAGTATTTAACAGTTTGCAGTTGTTTTGACCGCTACCTCCTCCTCAGAGACAACTCTGTGTTGTTGCCGTCCTGGGGATGTGTTGCCTTGCCGTGTGAAGTGGCCATAGTGTCAAGGCAGAGGGGGTGAACTTTCCTGCACTGCACATGAACATGCTTGGATTGAGCACCTCGGTGTGTTCACTTACACTGGCAAGATGATACAATCATTCCTTTTTGCCCAAGGCCTAAATCCAACACATATTGATGTCAGTATGACACAAACCATAGCGTTGATGATACTGTAGTTTGATAAATTTCATATCGGATACATACACAGTCGATCGGATACACCAGCTAAACCTAATCGTTGTAAAACCGCGAGATTTCGAAGAGTTTTTGCTTCTGTGCATTACACTAAGGCTAATGGCCTACATTTCAATGGGCGTACTAGCCAAGCAGTGTGTCACTACCCGAAGGATCCAGGAGAGGGCACTCTAAACCCTATTTCTAACTGGGTTCTAACACTTAAAATTTAAGAAAATGGGCGTGGAATGTGAAGACCACCTTTTGGGAGCCATGTGCTCAGTCCATGGCGTAAAGAGCTTACTTGTTTTGGAGCTCAGTCAGTCTGTAGTTATTCATTTTTACACAAACAGCATTTAAATATACAATGCCAAGTTAAACAGCACTCTTTTAGGCCTACTCCAACCACGTTCTTTTAATACAAAAATAAGCTGTAAAACATTTGACATGCCACAGCCACATGCCACGTTTGACCTTAGTAGAACACGGCCTACAAAAGAGGTGTAATTTAAATGAACAGTATGTAAGTTTGTGGCCAAAAACGGGTACTGCAATCACATTCAAAATACAACAGAGCATAGTATCCTCTCCTCTTCCCCCCCCAGATAAGATTTTGCCAGCTTGGTTGCCAAAATGAGATAGGTGGAGCCAGGGTAGCACAACAGGCCAAAACACATTCATATACACATAGTAAACATATAATGACAACATCAACACTGTTTTCAGTGATAAAAGTAGGCCTATTTGAAATGATCATGATTCCTTAATGTCTTGAGATATATCAGGGCCATTTTATGATTAAAATACATTTATTTCTTAGATATGGTTCCTTTAAATGTAATTGCATTTGACTTAAGAGAGTAATTCTTTTTCTTTGATATAACTATAACGTATAACGTATCTGTTTTAAAATGAGTTATGAACAGACTGGGTCAATTCATTCACATTCTTATCAGATATTCCTTTATTTTCACTTCCAAGATAAGCATTAAACATTGTAGGCATGGCTGCTTTGTTTGCTTAAAAGTACAGGGAGCTACATCTTAGTGTACTGGCCAGCAGTAGGAACAGTATTTGAGATAGGCTACTGTGGCGAGTCTGACACAGAAGGCCTCAATATGCTCAGAGCAGATTGAGAACACACCCAGAAAATGAGCAGCACCCTTGGTTGGAGATAAGATGGATGTGTGTGACAGGGAGGAGAAACCAGACTACTTCAGGGAGGGGTACGGGCAGAGGGTGTTGGGAGTGGGCATACTCTCAGTCAGTTTAAAAACATAGCTTCTTCGATAATCATTTTTATTTTACAATGATCTAACATCTACACCCCCCCCACACACACACACACACAGAAATAGCATTATTAAACCGTCATGTAAATTGTATTTACTGGCCACAAATAATAATTTGAATCCCACCTCTAAGCTAGGCTGAAACGGACACAATTTTACGGCATTCTTTAACTTCAGTAATCATATGCATGTGACCATCATTTGCATACAAACTTCCTGTATCCTTGTAACATATTGACGGGTACACTGAACATATTGATTCTCAGTATCCATAGCCATGTTTACTGCATGCATTTTAATCCTGGTCCCTGTTTGCAAATTTAACCTCATTTGAACTTGGCTGTTGTGTTGACCACGAGTGCTGTAAATGGTCCCACAATATAGGCATTATAGAACTCATGAATCTATGAGTCACCAAGGGCATGCACAGAGTGCTTCAAAGAAGAATCACATAGTCTAGGCTATGCCATCTGCTTCGACACTATGACCCGCTTTTTTTTTTCTAAAGTGCATGTAGTGCCAAGCCCTCAACCTTTACAAATAAGATAAGGGCAGTGCTGCAAGAACTCTCCTGGCATCGTGGTAATGTTTAACCCAATAATTATTCTTTGGGGGAACAGGAATTGCAAATAGACAGATTTTTGTAGCAGCTCTTTTTTCTTCCCTATTTAATAAGGTAAACTGGCTACATTTCACGTGGGCACAAAATGGAACAGACAATAGAAAAAGAGAGCCAATTACCAGAGAGGAAAGATCCTACTGACGAAGGTAAGATCTTGGTCTTAACCGAGAGCGGCAACATAAAGTGGCTGAGAAGAGTGTAGTAGTGTTTAAATAAAGATAGATGACCAGATGCACCAATATCTACACTACAGTTTGTGACTTTAGTTGTTGATGTTAGCCTTCGTGGACTTTTGCTTGAAAATTCATTCACACCACCATTTTTAAACATGAAGTTATGAATGTTTTGGTAGCAAGAAGTTATGAATGTGTTAATGTCACATTTTACGACTATTGTTAATGTTTGAAAATCTGATTCCCAATTCCCAGTAAAACAAAATAAAAAGCAGACGAAAGAATAAGGAATGTTGTTTCTTGTGGAGTCACCTGACTTGCAGTACATAGTTGTGGACTGTGAATAGAGTAATAGAGCTATTGAAAGCAGCCTGCATTAAGGGAGTGTATGCCTTATTTATTTACCTGCATCAAGGGGATGTATGCTTTATTTTTTATTTTTTTATAAAAGCATCTTTTAAATGCATACATGCTATGTAAATGTTTATTTACCCACAGTATGGGTTTGTATACTTTGTTTATTTCTTACTTTGTCTAGAAGGGGGTATTCGCCGCAGGCTGAGAGACAGAGACCTCCTCAGAAAAAGAAAGGCTGAGGCAGAAGAGAAAGCAACTAACCAGTGGGTTTATGGGTAAATCTTATGAAGTAGAGCATAGTGTGCCAGTCTCATTAGAGATCCCAACTACACCTGGAACCCTTGTTTGGAGGCTTTTATGACATTGACAAAGCTAAAAGATTTGGGTCCAGATGCTTATCATTTGAAGTGTGTATTATGACATTCGGAGAAGATATGAAACAATTGCGCAAGGCTACAAATACTCCTGTGTGAGGTCAGCTTCTGTGTGTTTTTGCCACCAGGGCTCAGAGCAGAAGGAAGCGGGAAAGACGAGACGAGAGGAGCAGCACAGGCAAGAAGGGACGGCCCCGAAAGATTAATCCTCCACTGGAAGCCTTAGAGCCTCAGGAAGAGATCCCTCCTGTAGATGTGGTCCCTGCTCCAGTGGTTGAGATTGAACCTTTGCCTATCATTCAAGCAATGCCTCCAGAGCCCCAATTAGTGTCTGCTCCCATCGCCCTTCCTGTGCCAGTTCCGAGTGTGAATCCACTCCCAGAACCAGCCCCTGTTTTGGCTCCAGGCCCTGCACCTACCCTGGCTGCTGGCCCTGCACAAGCACCTGCTCCTGCCTCGGCTTTGCCCTCGGCCTCTGGTTCTGCATTTCCTGCTGTAGTAACAGCAACTAGTGGATCTGCGGAGGAGGTCCTGATTGAAGACTTGGGGCCAGATGAGGAAGAGGATCTTCCCCTGCCTCAAGGCAATCTGATCATTGATCAGGGTACTGAGACTACAACTAAAACATCTCTATACAGGAGTCCATTTGTTTAACCTTTACATTAGAGTGTCTATTGAACATTTTCTTAGTGTAAAGATATAGGCTAGGTTTATTTTACACAAGGCTACTGCTGTGTGGACCTTTGACATGGTTGAGTGACAATGACCCCAGGCTGCCCTCTCTTTGTTTATTTTGCAGGCCCAAGTGAAGAGCCACCTGCTGATATGCCTGAACAGAGGAAGCCATTTTCATACCCATTGTTTGCTTCCCCACCACCTCAGCAAGAATACCTTCCAGGAAATTTTATATAAATGCAGTATTTCTTTTCAACCATAGCCTTCGTATCAATTAAGGTAGAAAATAAAATGCATGTTAATAAAGTAGGCAAATATTGTGAATATTGTGTGTTTTTTTAAAGAATATTCTGTGCTACGTGATAGGCCAGTCAAAATATCTGGGGAAAAATGTGCAAAAAAAAAAAAAATAAATAAACTTTTATAGTCATTTTGAAACTTCTTTTTCATTGTTTCACCTTTGCATTTTTATCAAACGAAAGGCGTGATATACATCGTGAATTATGGGCTCAACATACAAGTTTCTTCTTCTCTAATCTTCTAGCCTATGATTTATTTTCCTAGACTGAAATGGCCGACTGATACAAAACGATCTACTAGAGTATACGGCTCTGGATCTACTTGCTGTACAATGCCCCCTGGTGTTTCAAGCAGGAGAGCACAAAATAAGTGTGTTCAAAATATCCGGTGTTCAAAATATAAATAGCATATAACTTTCAACTCTGAGAACAGCTGTCTCTGCATGAACATAGTCTACTTCAGTTGATGCAAGAACATCTGAAGATTGTAATACTCTGTATGCAAATTGCATACAGTTGACCTGCAACTTAGCCAACCACGTGCATTTAACTGGTTGTCCACCATATTTTCTGACACTAAAATTTCTCTGCCAGTAGCCAGTTACTGTACTGTCCTATGGTACTGTCTAGCTAGCAAGTATTCGCTGTGGTAACCAGAGGGCGAGCGTGGGGGACTTAAAAGGAGATTTACTTTAGATTTAAAAACGTTACATCTTAAGAGGCGAGCAATTCACATTACTCTGATAGGAACAGGCAATGTCACAAAGGACTTGCAGTTGTGGCGAGCATGTCAAGAAACTCCAGGAACAAATATCGGTCATGCGGAGAGAGCTGAAAAATCTAAGGTATCCTGCTGAAAGATAAATTACAGATGTAAATTGAATGTGTAAGGTAAGAGTAGATACTTATGAATGGTTGTGTGTTTCAGACAGCGAACAGATGGCTCCATACGTTCACACAGGAAACACATGTCTGCTTTACAATCAGTTTTGTCAACCATTCAAGAGACGCCACAAACTAGCAAAGTCTCAGAACGGAACGTTGGGGAAGACTTTCAAGTGTCTCTGGAGAAAGGTAACTGTGTTTCAAGAACACTTCCGTATGAATAACGTGTCAGTGGCTTCACCTCAGTTATAGTCCTAGCTGTGGTTGTGTGTTAGTAAAACTTGACATGCTCTCAGGAGACATATACATACATTCACACACATTAAAAGTGAGTATTTGTCCTAGTCTTGTCTGTTTTGATCTGTCAGTGTGTTGCAAGCAGGCAAGTCATTGCATGGCTGAATGAAAAAGATTGAGGCTTCTTCAATTTCAATAATTCTGATTTTGCATCTAGGATGCATTAACACAGTTCCTATTGGGTACATAAACTCTTGCTTTGCGACCAAAAATGGTACACCAAGACAACCTACAGTTTGTGGACCATCTCGAGCCACTCTAAAGATTCGACAGACTGTCTTCAGCAATCCTGACCATCCCCTCATTGGGCTTGAACAGTACTCTCATGTATGGTAAGAATTCATTCATAAGATGTCTTGTCCCCATAGATGATAAGGCTTCTAGTAGCAGAGATTTAATAAGGTTATGAACCATTTTCACAAGTGCTAAGATGTGTCCCTTTTGCTTTTCTAAGGGTGATTTTCCTCTTTCACAAGAATGGGCACCTGAGCTACAAGGCCAAAGTGAAGCCTCCACGTCTGAATGGACAGAGGGTTGGAGTGTACTCCACTCGCAGTCCTCATCGCCCCAATGCCATGGGCTTGACTTTGGCCAAGCTTGAACGGATTGTAGGTTAGTGTGTTTCTCTGTATGGTGTGTGAGTGGGCTTCTAGGCTGTTCTCTTGTTCTCAGAGGTCTATTGTAAAAGACTAAAAGCTTGTGCAGGCATCTAGAATATGGCAGAACAGCCTGCTTTGGATTGCAATCATGCAGCTGAGCACCTTTACAAGTACATGTGCATACACATGCCATGGGAGACATTTCACTTGAATTTAGCTAACATTTAGTTTGTCCTTTTTTTTTTTTGAAGCACAAATATACTATTTACTTAGTCATGACCTACTGGGCAGTGAGATGTGACACTGAATGGTATCTGTCAGTCTCTGGACCGGAAGAATGTGGGTGGGTGGATTGGTCATCGTTCTCCTGTATCCCTGGTTTAGTTGCCTCTTGGGTGAGGCGCTCAATCTCTAACTGCTCCCTTACAACCTACTGCTCTTCCATGGCAGTGTCTGCTCAAATGTGGGCTGTTTGTGTGTGAGGTCACCAATCTTGAGTGGATAAAATGCAAAGCATCCATTTTCCAGGACCTCAGGGATCAAATGGTATTACACGGGCACTAATATACAAACACTGCTCTCCATCATCCAGCTTATGGACAGATGTTATGGCTTCCTTTCCATTTCATTTGCTTGTGTTGCTTCATTGCCTAGAAATGTAGACGCACCTCAGCAGTAGAAAATGGTTTTGCTCAGACGGTATGTCTAGAAACCAGCCTCAGTAGCTATTCTCCCAATTTTGGTCAGACCAATCACATCACTCTGTCCTTTTGAGAGTCAACAAAATGTGCCGGTTTGTCAGTCATGGCCAGACTACATTGTGATGTTAAAGTCTGGCTTGTCAGGCTAGTTGCTTCATGGATTATCCCAAGATTAGACCTAGACTTTAGGGCTCTATCATTTCTGTTGTATGTAGCAGATATGATCAACAATGAATGAATTCGATATGAATTACACCTGCCATTTTTTCTTGTAGGCAATAAACATTCCACAAACCAGCAAATGTATCAACATTTATCCATGAACACTGCAAAACATGTCAGAATGTAAGAATTGATTTATGTCAATGTGGATTCTCCAGGTGATACACTCCACATGTCGGGTGTTGACATGATAACTGGAACTCCAGTCTTGGACATCAAACCATACATTCCAGACTATGATTGTCCACATACAAAAGACCTTCCACATATGGAGGAGTGTGACATGCCTTCAGGAGGGGACACAGAGGAAGAGTCCAAGTGCCAGGTGACCTCTCCTTGTGGCCCCAGCACAGAAGAGTTTGACACTGAGGGGATGATATTGTGTTGCCCAGCCTCCTCCAAAGCGGATGGCCCCAGTTCTTTAGGAGCAGTGCTGTCTGAGGTGAAGGACTATCTCCAGCAGGGGGAGCTGGTCACACACAGGCCCACTGAAGATAGGCCACTGGAAAGTGAGATGGCTCACCTTGGACCTAAGGGCGAGCTTGCAGACAGGCTTCAGTTTGGAGAGGAGTCTTATAGCACCATTGCCTCCTGGATCAGACAGCCTCCAGTGAGCGTCCTGGAAGTGCGCTTCACCCAGCATGCTGAGAGGGAGCTACAAGAATTTGTGGGCCCTCAAAGTACAGGCAAGTTCATGTTTTTCTTTTCTCTCTGTTTCTACTGTGTTGGAGATAAAGCTTGTGCAAATAGGGAGGAATCAGGAAAGAATCAGAACATTTTTTAGCCTGGCTTTCGCGACCATCAAAGCTCATACAAACTTAGTCTGGCTAATCTCACATACTAGCCTCCTTCTCAAAGGCAGAATCAGTGTTAAACTTGTTTAGCCCGCCTCCTTCACCTTGGAGTAAAAGCTTGCTTCTCATTGGTGCCTGAAATTCAGGGACAGGAAATGCAGTAAATAGGCAGCTTGGCCATACTGACTTGAACACGAAATTTTTTGCAGTGTCTCAGGAAGTATGGGCAAGCCCAGGCTAGCAATTTTTGTCTCCATGATGACAATCTGCAAAATGTGAATATTTTTTCTCATTATTAAGCTACTGTATCTTGATGCCTAAACAGTAAAAAGGTGTAGCATTTATCCTTCCAGAATCCCCTTCATTTAAATTTTTGTCCATCATACCTAGTGTACCTCCATCTGTGGGTGGGGTGGGGTGGTGTTTATGCACCCGGCAGCTCTTGTTTAGCTCTTACTTTCTAACTCTCTGCCGTTTCCTCTGTGCCCCAGTGATGGGGAAGCCCAGATTTAGGTTCCTGAGAGACCCTGACGAAGCGATAGCTGCTATCAAAGCGGTTCTGTCAGCAGATCCTCGCTCCATTTACCGAAGAACCCGTTGCCAGGACCGCCTTTTCTACTTCACCATGGATACTGCTGATATCACTTGCTGGTTTGGAGACCGTTTTGCTGAGGTGTTACGAGTTCACCCTTTGAAACTTTAGTCCCAAATTGACTTGCTCAGTGCCCCTCTGTCCACCTACTGAAACTGTATTGAATGAATGCCTAAATGTATTGAATTCGTGGTGCCCAAGCACTTGTTTTAACTATGTGCTTCAGGTTAATATGAACCTTAGACCTGATGCCTTGTAACTATAAGTCAGTGCATTTCCATGCAGCCAAAAAACAATTTTGAATCAATTTATTGGCCAAATTCCGTTAATGTCAATAAACCGTTTCCTGTTTGCAAGCAAGTAGAATGTCACGTTTAGAACATACATCTATGCGCAAACGGTTTACGAGTAAACCGAATATGGCCATTTTTCAAATTCAAATTCAAAACTGTTTATTGGCTCCATTGAAATGCCCTGACTGAACTTTTGTGCAATGCATGAGATGCAAAGTAAATCTGGCTTTCTGTGAACCCTCTCTAAGTATCAGTGGTATTCATTCATACTTGATATCCAGGTGTTAATGTGTTTATTCCACATTTCATTTTATGCTGTATGGTTAAGGTGTGTTCCTCTCAGTGCTATGAAGAATTTGTGTCTACACAGTGTGCAGGTTTTTCATACACCAAGTGGCACATAAATTGCCCAAGGTTGTAGTACTGCTGTGATTTACGAGACCAACCTAATTTTCTTTTATCTTTGCTGATAGTGTGAGGAATTGGTGAGCCTTTCGTTGTGGTGTGGAATAGAGTTCACAACGTTCACTTCAGATTTATGGCTCTTCCCACTCCCCTTGCCAGTGCTAGCAACAAATCACTGGAGTTTTTTTTTAAATTGTATGTGTGTGTTTGTGGGTGAGACAGCTCATAAAACAGTCCCACAGATTCTTCCTGGAGACTATTCGGGTGAGAGGGCAACAGTACACTGAGGAGTCTGCATGGGCATTCTGTGGGCAGCAGAAATCTGCTGGAGCGATTTGAGAATAATCCCAAGCGTCTTGGATTTTTATAAATATGAGTCTTCATCTAGCCGTACAGAAAGGGGACTTTGCTGTGGTGAGGCACTTGGTTGAGTCGGGAGCAGATGTGAATGAGAAAAACGGCAAAGGATTAACTCCTCTGATGCTTTGTAGCCTTCATGATGGTGAGTCCTGGGCTCTGGGAGTAGCCCGTATGCTGCTAACTCATGGGGGAAGAGTGGGGCTTGGTGATGCTTGTGGTCGCTCTGCACTCACCTACGCTATCCTTTACAAGCGCCTTCCACTCGCACGGCTGCTGCTTCAGGCTTTAGACTATGACCTGAGGCGCCCCGATTGTGACGGCCACAGTGCTCTTTGGTATGCAGAGAAGAGTGGTGACGATGCCATCCTCAAAATTGTTCTTCAGAAATTAAAAAGATTTGGTCATGAAAAAACATATGAATTGCCCAAGGCCAACTCAATCAGAGGGCAAAAGACTGTGAATGAGATTTCTTTGAGGAACCGCAGACCAGACAAGCGATTTACCAACGACAAGCCACTGAAAAAACATGAGTGCTTGATGCCACAGCTTCCATACAAGACCCTTCCTGCTTTCCTTTGGACACAGAAACAGACAATCCCCAAAGCTCAAAAAAAATATACAAATCGTGGTTCCAAGCTTAACAGACCAAGCCAAAAGAGAGAAGGCAAAGTGTCAGAGGTTAAGGGTCCTGTGTGCCCTCCACCTAAAAAGGACTGGAGACTGTCAACAAGGAAGCTTACAGGACTGCTTCAGGACCAGCTCAGCCCCTCCTACCGTCCTCGTGCCGAGCCCCTGCCGCAGGTGATTAGGCCTCGCCGTAGACTGTCAAGGTTGGGAGCAGGCTCTGTCCTGGAGGCTTCTCTAAGGCACCGAAGGCAAAGAGGCAGGAAAATGTCCCTGGGAGCTATTGATGACAGCCTGAGGACGGAAGGCCAACGCAGAGGGGACGTCCGTCGGCGCTGTAGTGTTGCTGTGATCCCCATGACTCGTCTGCAGGCTCCCTACAGACTACCCAGCATGCCACCTCTTGAGAATTTAAAATTGTTTTGTGAGGTCAAAAATACCCCAAAAACTACTGGGAAGAGAGAGAACACACAGAGGAAAATATGATGACATTAACACCCTGTTAAGCTGATTATAGCTTATTTAATATCAAATCAAAATTGCGTCGTAAGTTAAAAATATTAAAGATGCTGACCTCTCCAGAGATTTGTAACAAGAAGTGTGTTATCTGAATCAACAATTACTGCTGTAATGCTGTTGGAATAGTACCTATGAACTTTTATTTTGAAAAATATAAAAAATATTAAACCTTGGTTTTGGAGTTGTATCATAGCTTTCATAGAAGAAATACAATCTCTGTTGTATTTAATTTAAAAAATAATACATTTAAAGAATCATTTAATAATACATTGAATCGACATTCATTTTTGTGTTTCGTGATGTCAATTTGACTTCTTGTCAATTTTCCCTCCGAAACATTAGGGGGCGACATTAATCATCATAGTGTGTCTCGCCAATGAGTAGCAAAGAAGAAGAATTTTGACCAATAGCATGACGTCGTGCCAATGTTTGAAATGTTAGACAGGACCAGGCGGTTGAACACAAACAAACACCTTAGTTTACAGTTGTTTCATCTCAAAGGTGAGCAGTTTTATACACTTTTAACCACATGGCATGGAGTTTCTGTATAAATACATGGAGCATGCTCTGAAGATCACAATGAAGGATTAAATATTCCAAATCGATATCGTTAAAGGACGTTAGTCATTCAGGGAGCTGTCATGGGATAGGTCTTGCTAACCAACGTTATAGTGATTTTGTTAGGTTAATGGGAAACCACCAAGCAGTGAAAAGTCTAACGTTAATGTTAGTGGATTAATTTAGGTAACTGGAGTTTGCGGAGTTGGAGTTAGTTACCTGGTGTTTATTCAGTCACTTGGTGATGAGGGTTAGCTGAGTTACGCTAACGTAAGATAACGTTCTGTCATCAGGACCAGCGAGCCTGTTGGTTAGCCCATAGAATCACGTCTAACCTTCAAATTCCAATATTTTATATCCTGCTAGTTTAAAATAATTTTGCATTAGGAATGGAAAAATGACCGTTGTATCAGAATACACAGGACAGTGGCACCCTTGCCATCATGTCTGGTCCCGCTCCAAGTGGTAACGTTACGGGGAGGTAGGCTAGTTGCTATCTTAAATCTTATAAATCTTGCTCTTCTTTTCAGCTTTTGCTTTGACAAGTGAGAAAAATGTCCACCAGAGATGGAGTCAACGGAGTTTGTGCTGTAAGACTATTAATTAATACTTTTGAAGGAACATGTGTGTGTGGTTCATACCTATTCCATTTACTTTCCTATTACCGTGATGGGCACAAGTAATGTAATGTTATCAATTCAAACCTCTTAACGTTACCTTGCATTATTTTTCCATCAGCCTACAAGGACACCTCTACGAGATGTGCAGAATGAACTCCTTGCCCCTCAGCAACATATTCAGAAGAACAGACAGGTCATCTCTGAAAGCACCACAGCTGGGAAAAAGGTAATAAAAAAAAGCATAGAGCCGTTTTTGTTTGGTACTCAGTAGATTTTTAGATTGTCCAAAGCACAGGGACAAAACATTAGCCTAATGTTTGTGCATTTCAAATAGGTTCACATCACCAGTTGCCACACAGTGCCAGTGTATGTTGATGAGCACACTGACGAGATGCCAAAGACCTACAGTAATCCTGAAGCTACTAATGAAAACACAAAAATGGACAATGGAACACAAATGGACTCTACAAGCAGCCTTCCAGGGGACGTTGGTGGTCCTTCCGACCTTGGAGACATAACATACAAGTCCTTTGTGTGTTTAGGAGGGGAAATCCAGCTCTCTGATACATTAGCCACAGCAGATGCCACTCAGAGCATTCCACTGGAAATCAGCAGTCATTCCATATCTGCTGATGGTGAACTTGAAGAGGGAAGTTTTGAGACCTTTCAGGAAGGCGAGCCCCATTTTGATCATCCCTACTGTCATGATAAGAAAGGCATGATCTCATCCAGTGATGTGTCCATTGTCACCCCGACTGTCCCAGACATGTCTGCTTCCCCAGACAGTCTGTCTGTATCGCATCCTCCTGCCGCAGACGTTGGAGACATTACATACAAGTCATTCGTCTGTTCCGGAGTGGAGATTGAGCTGTCTGGTAACCCTGATAAAACATCTGAGCTCTCAGCTCTTCTCAAGAACTTAATAGTAGAGGACCATCAAGCTCTTTCCCAGAGCCATGCAAGTTTTGATGAAAGTGAAGATGTGTTGCTTACGAACAGCCAGCATGAAGAACATCCATATTGCAATCTGGAAAAGAACATGCCCATGGAGCCTGCTCTGGACTCAGGCCATGAGGCGTCTCGTAATTTAGACCAAGCAGAAGAGGATCTTGCTCTGCAGATGCATGCCGGAAGCCATGCTGAGAGTTTCCCACAAGTTAAAGAAGTAAACACAGAAGCAGGATCAAGTAGTGGACAGATTGAAGACGTTACTTTCAAATCGTTTGTGTGTATGGGTGGGGAGGTTGAGATTGTAGAAGATGCCTCTACACTATCAGAAAAATCTGCAGTCATTGTGGAGGGCGCCATGCTGGTAAACAGTCAACCATCTGTCAATGTCACCATGCATGAAGGTGAGGGCAGTGTTTCTGTGCTCCCTGGAGAAGGCCATGTTGATCACCGATACTGTGAAATCCAGAGGTCCTTTGTAGGTGATGTCCCAGTAGCTGACGCATCAGTGGAGATCCCTGTGGTTTCAGACGGGCTTGTGGATGAAGAGAGTGATGGTGCTCAGATTGTTTGTGAGGATTCCAAAGTGACTTCTGTGCATGGAGAGGACAGTGCAGTGCTTTCGTATGTCTGCGACGGCGGCAGCAGCTGCAGCAGCAGTGACGTTTCCACAAAGAGTTCTGCTCCTGTCTCTCAAGACGACGTGGCTACGGCATCGCCTGCTGCCTCCCAGCATGCACTGCCAGAGAGGAGCAGCGCTGGGCTGGACAGTGCCCTGGGCTCGTCTGGACACCCCCTCCAGGCTTCAGAGAACGATGCCGAGGAGATGCGGCGGGACAGCCCCCAGCCTGCGCTCGACGAGCCCCTGTCTGCTCTTTCGTCACAGCAGCTCTCTGCCCCCTCCACCCCGAAAGTCTCCTTCTTATCCAGGAGCATCCTGCTGGACCCCGCGGCCGACGAACAGGACAGTCGGCTCTGGGCCGGAGCCCTGGACAGCCCCCTGCCGCCCCCGCGGCTCAACTCCACTGCGCTACGCACCAGCCTCATCTCCCTGTCGGTCCCTCCCTCTCCCCCAGCCCCAGCTCCAGCCTCAGCCCCAGCCCAGCCCCTACCAGCGGCCCCAGAGGCACCTGTGGCTCCAGCGGTGCGCGGCGCTCCTCACCTGGACCCAGGAGCCGTCCAGGCATCGTTGCTGGGGAGCGGCCCGCTGCAGGAGCAGCTGAGGCAGATGGCCGAGCTGCTCATCGCGGCATCGGGGAACATGGTCCCTCGGCCTGCCACGGCGGAGCGCCGTCACGCGGAGATGGCCACCTCGCCGATCAAGCAGCAGAGCGTGGGCGTGTGCACTTCGCCGGTGCGATGCATAGAGCACAGCATGAACACCTCGGCACCGCCGGTGGTGGAAGTGCCCATGGCGGACGTCAGCACCAGCACAGATTCTCTGCTTTGGAAGTGAGTTTGTCCTCTCAAAACACTTTTTTATGTTGTTGTTGTTTTTTTTCCATGCAAATCTGTATTATCCGGGTTTGTGTTCATATATTTTCTTTTTACCCTCCTCCATCATCTGCCATGTCTTTGCCTCTGGATGTGCTCCTGTGTGCTGCAGTCTGAGCCCCGGCTGCCTGGAGTCTCTGCCGAGAGCCGAGCTGGAGCAGAGACTCACCTCCTCCATGATCATGTCTGAGGCCCTTCTGCAGCAGCTGACCTCAGCCCGCGCCCAAGCCCCCTGCCCCGGCCCGCCGCCCTCCGACCTGCGCAACCAACTTGTCCAGACTGACCACACTGAGCTCAGCCAGGTGACCAGACTACACACACACACACACACACACACACACACACACACACACACACACATAGTCTCATCTCTGCTGCTTTTATGAAAATGGTTTCACTAATTATGTAGCATTTGATCAAAGGATTAGGGCTTACTAGTCCAAACATATGTTCACCATTACAGATGGAAACCTACAAAGACCTATATGTTATCGCCTTGGACAAAATTCAGTCTCTTCAGCTGGATCTCCAGGATCTTCAGAGCTTACGGAACAACATGCAAGCCATGTCATCCAACATGGTGGGAGAGAATGCTTATTTCAAGTCTAAATTCTTCTTTTAAATGCCTATTTTAACTGTCTTTTCAAGGACATTTTTTTAAGGGAATATACAAAAAGTTGGATGTGTACAGGCCTGACATTTTTTATGTGAGTGTAAAGTTGTTTTGTATTGTGCTGCTCACTGAGGTACATGTTTAACAGGAGGCTGTTAAGACCGATACAGAAGGGGCTTTGGCCAGCATGAAGGAACTTGGTGATATAGTCACTGCTGATCAAGAGGACGTGTCCAGACAGGTTAGCCACCAGCTGGCCGTGTGTGTGTGTGTGTGTGTGTGTGTGTGTGTG
>JASCQY010000080.1:2615787-2626773 GCA_030264315.1 Sardinella tawilis | reverse complement strand
GAGAACACCACAGAGAGAACATGTAACAACACAGACTCACACCCACCCAGCTCTCAGCCCTGCCGCATGTCTCCAGCCCTGCTGCTGCCTCTCGCTTTGTTTCTCTCGTTCTCTCTCTCTCTCTCTCTCTCTCTCTCTCTCTCACACACACACACACACACAGATGCACCCACATTTATTCCACGTAAATTTTCAATTTACTTACTCACATACTCATTTTGGTTTCTTTTGTTGTTTAAAAAGTTACTTAATATTCAGTGAGACAATTCAAAAAGATAAGGTCAAAAACAATCCTGGTGAGTGCATACTGTAACACATTCAGGCTATACCCTGTATTTAATTCAACAAGCCCTTAAATGAACAGAAAATGACCAAATCACAGCCCTGACAGTCACGGCTACAGCTCTGATATTTAGCTAAAGTGCAGCTGATCCTCAGCCAACGTCTGTGTGAGCTGCTGATGTCCGAGAGACAGAGCAGACCACCCACCTGGAAGTGAGGGATGGAGGCATGGGCTCTTAGTCCAAGGTTGCTCTTCTTCCCGACATGCAGCTGTTAGCCATGTGCAACAGAGCTGTCTGGGGGGCTGTGTACAGCATGCACAACACTGCAGCTAGTGCAGCTACTGTGAAGCAGTCCAACCTGGGACAGGAGACCAGGGGCCTGCTGTGTCCTGCTGTGTCCTGCTGTGTCCTGCTGAAGCCTGTCCTGTCCCAGCCACCCACAACACAACAACCCCTTACCCAATCCAACCCCTTCATCCGCTCACCACCCACTGAAAGGGCATTGCTCAACGTGATGAAGCACAGAATGAATCACACACATCATCATGACAGCACTCAGACACACACACCTCTTAACACACACACGCACAAACACACACACACACACACACATACAGACACACACACAGACACACACAAATGTTAATTAGATGAGCCACTGAGTGAGTGGTACTTAATGACCATTACTCATCCCTGTATGTTCTGTCAGCAGAAAATAATTGAATTCTCAAATCCTCAAGTCTGAAAAACTGTAAGTGAATAACACACTGCATTTACCCCATCTGTAAATAAATACGACACTGCATTTACCCCATCCATACAATTTGGAAGCCCGGACTAGTAGGCCACAGCTGCCTACCACTTCATTTAATCAGATCAGATTCATAACTTACAGTGCTCCCTGTGAACTGAGTTCGGCATGTGTCCAGAGGTTGTCACGTTGACCCAGCAGAACAAAGTTTGAGCTATTTGGAACATACTGTAGTATCATAAGATGTTGGAAATTGGCACAACGTCACATTTTTAATTCATTTCCCTCACTTGGTGGAAGTACAACACAAACGCATGAGTGGAGGCTGGGTTCATTCAGCTCCTTAAAGGAGAGGTTTGGTGTTAATCCATCCATAGCCCTGTTGTTCAAGGTTACTGAATGCCGTCTAAAGGAAAAAGAATGTAAACGTCTGATACAACATGGATCGAATAGTGAACCGGCAACTAACACTAAGTGAATGGGGCATAGTGACTTACTTTCAGTTTCATTTCGCTATGCCCTGTTCAGTTAACATTTGCTACTGGTTTGTTACTTGGTCCATCAAATTTTTTGGCTCTTTTTGCAAAAGACAGCATTCAGTGACCTCTAACAATAGGGCTATGGATTGATTCACACCAAACTTCTCCTTTAAGGCAAACAAAACTGCCTAGAGATTTTTTTGTAGTTATTCCAGCAAAAACCACAGTGTGTTTGCATCAAACCAGTGGTAATTATTGTAATGCAATACTAATACAATGATTTTTTGGGGTAGCCTGTCATTGGCTGTGTGTGTCTACAGAGCATCACATGTGTGTTCTGGGTAGATGCCAGTGTTTGGAGGATTTAAGGCCCCAAAGTTTACGCAGATGGAAAGAAACTGGTGCCAGTCAATATTGACAGTGATAGGTGTACAGTATGCAGACTGTGGCTGTTGATCTGCAGGGCCTGATGAGGGTGTGGTGACTGGCGGCGCTGCAGGCCTTCGATGCGCCTCAGTGGCAGCCGCTGCTGTTGCCGGTGCTGCCCACGGACACATCCCGGAACATTCTCACATCCGCAAGGCAGCCGCCCACCCGTCTGCTCCACCCGCTCCACCCGCTCCCACAGGCTAAAGCCTGGGGCTTCTCCTGGTAAAGCTGAGTTCAAAAAATATGTTAAACATAATTATCAGTCTCACAGTGAAAACAACGACAGAATAATATCCAACTTACAAGGGAAATGAGAAAAAGGAATACTTCATAAAAAGATAAAGATTTTAACCAAAGACAGTTTTCAGTAGGCCTATTGTTTTGTATTAACAAAATGTTTTCTTCTGTTTAGTCAATATCTAGTTGTCTAATCAGTGGCTTTTTAAGTTTCAGAAAAAAAAATGCTTAGTCATTCTTCTACGTGGCATAGACCAACCAGGGAAGATATTCTTTTTTTTCCTCCTCTTCTTTTGAAGTCTGCATTCTGTATGGATGTGAGGATGACTCTGCTGTTGGCCAGATGGAGATGTAATCATAGATATATACAATATTCTATATATCTATGGATGTAATGGTATAAATGCCAATGCCTTTGCTGTCACATCTAGCCATTCATTTGATGCCTTCAGTCAGAGAAATGGGTTGTGTATTGAATGCTGCTGTCCTGCATTGACCCCCACCTGTCCTATACACAATTGGACTCAGAAAGGGGATTGTCTGCTATATATAATCCATGTTATTTTAGAATCATGAAGGGGAAACAAATCTATCTCATGCTGTGCCAGTCTTGATCCCTTGATATAGATGTCCCTTAATTGGCCCTTGTTTGCTTGAAGCACAGCGCTACTCATATTCGACATTCTAGCACATGTCCCTCACTGCTGCATGGGAGTGGGTCATGTTGAGACTCATACAGGAGGAATTAGCAACTGATTGGGGTATTAGTGACACTTCAGCCCTCGTCTTTCCCCACCCTGTCACTGAGGGAGGGAGTCCTCTGATGGCCGTGTGCTGACGCTGTCTCTCTCCAGAATGACTGCTGAAGAGCGAATAAAGTCACAGAACTTGTGCAAGATACATAAACAATGAGCTTTTCCAACTATGGTCTCATAGTATAGTGATGGAATACTCACTTAGATACATTAACCATGCATTTTCTTAACACTGGTCTCATCATCTCAGAAGGTCAGAATTATTAGCCTTCTGCATGAAATTCTAGAAATTGTTGCACTTAATTTTTCCATGAATACGACGATAACCATAATAATCTTATTGCTTTATTCATATTTTTTACTGATATGCTGACTAGAAACATGCAAATACGATCATAGCTCGTTCTTCCATGGAAAACTGTCTCATCTTATCCAAGGTTGAAATCATATGGTATAGGCTACACATGGAGTTATTGTCATGCTGGAAGACGCAACAAATCGGTTTTCTTCACGTGCATGTACACTTGGATAACTGAGATATTCTGGTGAAAGAAATGACTTGATTATTGCCAATAGCTCGGTGTAGATGTTCATGTTTACTAACCTGTTGACTGACAACCTGTAGCTTGACTAATGGAGATGAAAACAAAATAAGTTCTCATAATACAAGGTCACACTGTTTTATTCCACTGACAGCCAAATGAATAGCATAAATTAAATGTTTTGTTGTTAATTTGTTTAAATAATTTGTTAACTACAAATACATGTAGTAAACTAAGAAGTGTTTTCACAAGAAGCTAATTAAAGCAACTTACACCTGAATTTTAAAGGCTTTGATAAATGGTTCTTAATTTTACTCTCTGTTATGTCACACATTATTTTCTTTTTTCTGTTTCTTACAGTTAAACTTTTTTTTATTGCTAATTGTTTGATTTGTCATTGTACTTAACATGACAAAAGATCTACTGTTTTCTATTGTATCCTATTTTCTTATGTTAGGAAAATTAAAAGCTTTGCACTTGTCACCCATTTTCTCCAAAGATAAAAAAAAACAGTCAAGCATCATTTTGAATCTCTGGAAATCATAATATTAAATGGTGTATCTACTGTACAATCTACAATAATACTGACAAAAAAAATATTCTCCATAAATACTAAGCAAACCTAACTAAGTGGAACCTGGCTGGTGCTCTGATGAAACTCACATTCCAGCAGCAGCATCTAGTGGTTGAGGTGTTAATGACACTGCCTCAAACAGAGAGTGACAGGAAAGCACCCAAGAAACAAAAACAAATGGAACGATCACTGTGTCTTGGTATTTATTTAAGTTACACCGAAATGACTTTTGTCGTTTTTACACATTAAGCATGTCATCCAATCCAGGAAGGAAATCAAAAGAAAAAAAGAGAAAGAAGATTCCAAAGACAACAAATGTTTGCAGTTCAACAAACCCCTTCCTTAAACATCTTACTATACATACGGAGAGTTTATTTGTATGTGTGTGTGTGTGTGTGTGTGTGTGTGTGTATAGTTATATATTATATTTATTAATATCTATACCCATATACTGTACTTTTGTCACTGTTACAAAAATAAGATAGAATACTGTAGATGCCTGACTAACATACACACAAAAGGAGAACAGAGACCAGTAAAGTTGTCCTCATTGAGGGCAAAGATACAATTAGTTTTAAAAAAGAATAAATAATAATGGACATTAATGCTTCTTTTAAGAAATGGAAGTACCCAGTCAGTGAGAGCTGTATCCCAGGACATTCGGCCAAACATTGTGCTTTTTTAAAAACACTTTAAAAAAAAACAGAGGGAGAGAGAGAGAGAGAGAGAGAGAGAGCGAGAGAGAGAGAAAATGACTGATTGAAGTTGGGGGCTGTTTGGGTTAGTTGAATGCCATGTCTAGTCCACATCAGTATCTGCAGTCATACCCCTTAGTCCTTTACTTTTCATTCTTTCCTTTTCAAAGACACATTTGTGATAATTACAATGAAAGACAACAAAAAAGCACTGAAACATTAAAAATGTACCCATAAAATATACTATATATTTATAAACATTTACCCCATGGTGCCACAGTCAATGACATCTCACCCACACACACACACACTCACACATCTTGGTCATGCTGTATGTAGAATTTTAAATTCAAAAGTGATTTGAGGATTCTGGCTCAGTTACATGCATTTCCCAGATCTCTCTAGATTAATAATCCCTGCCTTTACCAAAAGCCTCCTCCTGATTTGCCACTGAGATTCATCTGTATAGAGGACAAACGCAAGTTCAGTCATCTTTGAGACACAGACCCGCTGATGTGATAATGAAGCATAGCAAGATGCTAACAGCACATTCTCTCCAACATGTAATAGACCTGCCTGTGTTAAGGCTGCAGCATTTTGCATGCTCTTTCAACCGAGCAATGGAAAAAACCCACGCGTGAAGGAGTACTGATCCTTATTAGATGTCGCTAAGTAACACAGTGACAGAGTGAGAGAGTCCTAAAGATGGTTTGCCTGTTCTTGTTTTTTTTTTTTTCCAAAGGTCCAAAACTTTGCTGTGGCACACATACAGTATGCTGAAAAATTCATTTCTGGGCCAATATCAAAACACTCAATACATCTACTGGGGCAGCCGCTCTTTGCGCATGAGAAAAAAAGGTATAGGAAAATTTGGTGTCTTCTGTGGATTCTACTATGAAACTACACAACTGATCTGAGATCTGAGAGAAAATCTGGACCAGCAAAGAAGCTCAAGATGATGCAGTATGTTGACTCTGAAACACAATATATCTCTACTGGTTATAGCACAACACAAATACCATTTCTACACTTATAGTGACATCATTAAGATAGAACACTGATTTTTTTTTCACATATTATTTCCCATGGTTTGTAGAACAGTAAGTTTCAAGTTTTGCTTACATCACTCTAACAGACTCCACGTCATCTTGAATTTTAGTTCATATAGAGATCGTTAATCACCAATTGTTTAATTACTGCTTCTGACAAACAGATGAACAGTCATGGCATGGAATGAAACTACAACAGTGTCCGTTTGGAGACCTTATATATATACACACACACACACTCACACTCACCATACTGCCAGAATCAGGGTATTTATCTCAGACAAGTGATCTTACTGGTCAGCCGAGGTCCAACACTGTCTCTTGCACCTCAAATTGGTCTGGTGATAAATACGATGTGAACAACGGGGAGTGACGGACACGAGCAGATGAACAACGCAGTGAGACTAATGTGTGTGAAATGCTTACGTGTGTTTCCTCCTGTGCAGATTATCAGAAGCATGCAAGAGGAAGGCTACCATTCTAAAACTAGAGTTGTCGTTATTTCAGCTCAGTGCTCGACCAAATCAGCTGGAAAAAGCCAGTGAAGGAAAAACATGCCTAAACTATAGTGTATAGTGAGCGTAAAACCAAGTAAGCTTTGGGACCGGAACTAGCTGCATCTTTATATACTAGCAGAGTAGGTTTCACAAGGTGCAGAGAAAGAGCAATTCCATTTCGATATTGCCATAGAAACAGGCAAAACAAAGCCAAACAAAGCGGGGAGAGCCAGGGACGCAGGGTCACGGCAGACGATTGGTAAACTCATGAGACCCAACCAAATCTCATCCCCCTCCTCCTCCAGACAAAACAAAACAAACAAACAAATAAACAAACAAACAAAGCCCAAAGTAAGCTATTTATGGTCTAGACTCGATGGCTATGTTTACAACAGCAAGCAAAACATCATCCTCAATGCTTTGTCTTCGGAAACTCTTCTTATTGTCCGTATTTTGCACATGACGGTATGATGCTGTGCTGCAGCAGCTGTTATTTTTTTCAATTCTTCTTTTTTTTTTTCTTTATTTTCCTCATTTTGTGGCGTTGTTTGTCGTCTTTGTCATCCTCTTCTCCTTGGGCGGGAGAAAGGGTCACCAGAGATGGTCTGATCAGCAGGAGCGAAAGGGTTTGCAGGGCGTGGCGACAGGTGGAGAGGCAGAGAGCTTAGTGGGGCAGAGCCACCAGCACATCCACATAGTTGACGGGGAAGAATCCTGAGCGCCCCTGGACCATGCCCTCGTACCAGTTGTCGTCGATCTTGTTGGTCAGGGTGATGATGTCACCCTCCTTGAAGCCCAGCTCGCCCTCGTTCTCGGGGTCAAAGTCGTACAGGGCCCGACAGCAAGGCTGGTCCATGGGAGCTGGGACCCGGTGAGGGCGGGAGAGAGGAGGGGAGAGAGAGAGGAGAGGGAGATGACAATGGAGAAGAGACTAGTCATCTTATAATACTAACACTGCGTCCTAACTGCAAGTCACTAACTGTCAGGTTGTCGCGTAGAATTGACTGTTCCTTGTCTACATTAATTCTGCTGCTAAATATGCCATTCTATTTGGAGAGATTCTCCATTCAATTTTGCCGAACGGGACCTCGTGACATGAGTGACTGAAATAGAAATGGACAACGGCACAAAACTTCTGTAAAAAAGTTGCACAGCATCACGTCACACAGCAATGCGCCGCATCGTATCCAGTTAGGATATTCCATTACATTATTAAAAATAATGTAATCAAACTGATTTTGTCGCTAACATTCGGTCGGTCCGTGTCGTTAGGACACGGTGTGATCATTCTAATAAACTGATCATCTACAGTACATCAGACCATTTATGAGGACTGAGAATTCATGGCTACTGGCCTGTTCCCAAGTGCATTATGAGGCCCTGCTCTCCTCACCTGGAGACCTGGAGGGGCCGCTGTGGCCGATGCCTCCGTTGTGATTCTCACTGGGTGTGAAGTCCATAGAGGTGCGTGGCTTGGGCACAAACTCTTTCCTAGGCTTGTTAGAGGCCTCCCTTATCCTAGAGCAACAGGCACAAGACCATGTCACATGGTCAAAACATCAGATAGGAAGTGTAACAAGCAGGTACAGTAGAAAAACACAGTGGGCTGATGTCTGTTTATGATATGTTTACATGCAGTCTAGTACACATTTCATAATCAAAGTATAAAAACTACACCTGATTGGTTATACCACGGAGACCATGGGACCATGAGACATGATTGGTTAGACCATTGGAGATATTCTGGAGAGACAGTTCACACATTCTGTTGCCGCTACTGACCTTTCATCCATCTTGCTAGAGAGTCGCTCCAAGATTTCGGTAGACTGTCTATGGTAGTCTACCTGTGCCTGCACCAGTGCGGCCAGCTGGCTCACCTGTTCGATCTGCTGGGATAAGCACAAGAGATATGGGGACGACTGTTACATACAGTTGGCAAGGCAGCAAGTCTGAGTCTGGATAAATGAAGGCTCCTACAGTACGAACGCACATAAATAACGCACTAGGCTACTGTACCACCCTGACACATCAGCAGGCTATTAGACCAACCAGATGTCAGGCCACTGGTAGCTATTCTCTGGCCAAGCAAGCTTTCTCTTGTCATTATCTTCATCAATTTGTCATTACGAAAGTCAAAGTCAAGTAGCGTTCTAATAAAAAATGTTACACATTCAATGACAGCAAAATGTTTTTTTGGGAGAAAAGGCCAAGTTTTTACAGCTCTCCTATTAATATGACACTGAGATGAGACTGATGTATGTTGAGCAACATGGGTTGAGAGGGTAGTCAAAGGTGACGAGAGACGACAAGGACGGAGGAGAGGCTGAAAAAGACAGACCAGACAGGATCATAACAACACCATTGCAGAACTGGGGTCACTGGTGGAAAGATGTAAAATGACAATATTACCAATGCCTGCCGTGAGGGGCGTGATGGTGGGAGAGAAACAGAGAGAGAATAACCAACACACACAAGGGCACGCAGACAAATGGACATGCAGTGTGATGGCTCTCCTTGGAAGACCAACACAGGACACATGAAAGGGGGTCCAGCAAGGGGGAACCAGGAAACAGATAATCCTTACATCACTTTCAAGCAGATTAAACATGCTCTGCTCCGCTATCTCTTTGGAGTCGTCAAACTTCTCCAGCGCTTGCTTGATCTCATCATCGGTGACTTTGCCCTGGCGCTTCTTCTTGTAGTCGAAGTCCAGACGTCGGCCCTCGAGCTTCTTTAAGTGGTGCTGTTGGAGAGAGTGAAGGAGACGGACGGAATATGAGCAGTGATTGACAGATCGACAGCCAGACAGCCAGAGAAGAGTCTGGGGAGTCTGGGCTTAGGGCAGACGTACAGTATGCAGAGAGGCAGGCAGTCATTCATGGCAAATTACAGCCGTAGGTGTGCCAGTGGAGGAGGCCATTTTTTTTTTTTTACCAACAGACTTCATGGAGATCAAATGAGTTACAGCTTTTTTTCTCAATCCATAAAGCTAAAGCAATTTCAACTTCTACTCCTCTGCTCTAGAAGACCATACCATAAACCTGTCCTACCCTGATTAAAAGGCAAAAAGGCCCAAAAGTTAAAACCAAAAATGTGCAAAAATGTGCAAAATGTGAGCACTAAAGAAATACAGCAGCAGTGTGGTGTCCCTGAAGCAGACGTGCCGATACACACAGAGAGGAAGCACAGAAAGCTAAGCGTGTGTAGCTGCTTTGCTACTTCAATGGCAAATTTCATCTTTAATGTCATTAAAAAATAGGAGTAAAATTGATTACAAGTAAATAAAAGTACAGCAGCCTATACACATTAGCATCTACAATATTCCTTTTGGAAGCCATTTTTCCCTGACTGATGTAACGCTTTATGTCATACAATCCTGAGAGACTGGAGTCTCCAGTGGGGATGCTTGAGGATATCTGCTGCTCCAAATGTTATTAGATGAGTATTGATGGGGCTTTCTGACTGAGTAGCTAGTGGGCCCAATTACTTTTTATTCACTCCATGCATCAGAGCTGGTTCTGCCTCCAGGTTTTAATATTGACCCGGTGCTTGAGCGATGGTGAGTCATTATGGAAATCAAGACTCCTCTAGATGCACGTCAGCAAGACGGAAACTCCAAGTGCATTTGATCTCCTTCCCTGAATAATGTTTCTTGGAAAGATGGCTGTTTTATAGACTTCATGCTAATAACTGAAACAACTGATTGTGACTGAGCTCTACCTTATAGGCTGGTCACATGAATGTTTAAAATCTCTGGTCTGTGGATCCAATGTCACCTCAGAATTAAAATTGTATCAGGCATGACTACTAAAAATGATTCGTGATGAGCATGATCATTTATTCAACAACAGTACTTTTCTAGGGCTCTGGGGCAAATTTGCAAGTTTGAGAAAAGCACAGACACTATAAAATATATGGTCTGGAATTCTATTTCTTGTCGTCAAATTTAGAGGGACTGGCATTGTGCATGGAAAGACAAATCCAGTGAATCCAACACGTTGCCCGTGTCAGCCATTCTGACCACCAAAACAAGCTAATGTCTCCCACCTGAATCTCCTTCAGGTCTTTGTCATGCAGGTTCTGCAGCGGATCAATGAAGTTCTGCTTGACCTCCATGTCCAGAGCATCCTTGACCTCTCCTAGTTCACGCATGGATTCTCCCACGTCGATGAGGGCAAGGCCTTCACACACAGAAACACTATATATCAGTGCTACGACACAACAGCTCTATCTCTATGAGGATAGTTTATTTCACTGTTATTTTAACTTTACATAACAATATCACACTGACATCTGAACTAAAAGAAATAAAATATAATCTAATAATAAAAAAAAACATGAATGAGTATGTGAATGTGGTAAACACCAGCCAGCAATGATCTCATTGCGATCTTCAAAGCATCCCACCAATGTCTTGGACCCAACACAACAATAGTGGGGGTGTACACACAGTATTGTTACTGTAATACAGTACCAAAGTTGGACTCCTCGCCGAGCTCCCTGCCAAACTTCTGCATGGAGTCTCCCAGCAGGGTCTCAGCCTGGGTGTAGCCTGGGCCCTTCTCCTGGCCGCGGATCTTGGACATGGAGCTCATCATGCTCATCTTGGCCCGAGTGGCTGTGGACACAAAGTAAGTACACAAAGTAAGTAGCCGTCGTCACACCTCCATCTACCCCCCCCCCCCCCCCCCCCC
>JASCQY010000080.1:2543620-2545486 GCA_030264315.1 Sardinella tawilis | reverse complement strand
ACACACAAACACACACACACACACACACACACACACACACACACACACACACACACACACACACACACACACAGAGGCAGCCACCAGCTGCAAGTTGTCAGCAGTGGCAGCCTCTGCAGGCATGATCAGTGGCAGCAGCTCACCTCTCCCCCAGCCTTTGAGACTGACAGCGGCGGCAGGAGCAGCAGCGGTAGCAGCAGCATCCGCCTCATCTAAAAAACATCACAGCCTCAGCTCACGCTACTGTCACTAGCGCGCCCCGGCCAACACATCATAATTCACGCGGCTAATACCTGCTAATGACGCCTGAGGCTCGCTGGCAGGAGGCTTTGAGGAAAGGCGGCGGGGTTTATGCACACACTCCCCCGTAGATGTCAGTGGTACTGTGAGACAGGGGAAGTGCAGCACCACAGGACCTGGCGTGTGTGTCCCCTGGGAGTGTGTGTGTGTGTAGAGTATGTGTGTTTCCTGGGTGTGTGTGTGTGTGTGTGTGTGGAAGGGAGTGCACGTGAGGCTGGGACACAAGGCCAGGTGAGGGGTAGATTTCTCAGACTTGTATGGTCATTACGGCTTTGACAACTTCCTCTGGCTACCGTATGTCCTGTGGGTGCAATCATGTTGGTCTGTCCTGCATCATCATGTTTGTCTGTTCCGTCGTGTGCATGTATGTATATGTATATATATATGTATGTATATGTATATATGTATATCTGTCTATCTATCTAGCTATCTATCTATAGTATGTGGTGCTGGTACTAGGGAAGCGGACAAGGCCCCTACAGCACCCTGAGTGGGAACAAGACCAGTAAGCATCGGAAGGACATGACGACCCAAGAGGACACACACACACACACACAGAAACACATACAGAAACACACACACCAAGGCATTCAGTGGTTTCCGTGAAGTTTCAAGTAAACTGGTTGTCAACAACCTTCCCGCCCTGCGCAGGTAGCAGGACTAACCCACTGGTCCAACAGCAAGCTCCTGAGTAAGGCCGAGAGGGAGTCGGGGGAGCGGAGCCAACAGGTCGAGGAACATGGCTGCTACTCTGTGGCTCCGTGCAGCCTGTACTGGGTTGCCCAGTGGAGAGACACAGGATGCAGAGGCTCCAGCCTATCAGTGTGCCCCAAAGTCAGGCTTTAGCGCTGCTGTCTGTCTGTCTGGTACTGCTAGCTCTCTCTCGCTCTCGCTCTCTGCAGGGGCTTACACTTACAGCCCTGCTCCATGTTCCTGCTCTCCTTGCTGGAGGGCACCATGTACTGGAAGTTGCTGGAAGTCTTTGCAGGGTCAGGGGAAAGGGGAAAAAAAAAAAAAAAAAATAATAACAATAAAAAAAAAGCTGGAGTTGGTTTGCAATCTAAATGCTCTCCCGTGCTCGCTCTCTCTCTCTCTCTCTCTCTCGCGCGCGCGCTCTCTCTCTCTCTCTATCTCTCGCTCTCTCTCTCTCTCGCAGCAGTGCACTTCCCCAACACAACTTGGCCATGTACAAGCCTGCTCTTTTTAAGGACATGCTGTAACTTCGCACAGATACACCGTCCCTGGGGTCTCTTCTCCTCGTTTGAGAGGAGTGGGGGGGATGGGGGGGGGGTGTCTGGAGCAAGCAACACAACACCTTGCTGACTGGTCTCCCGGCCCGCCTGCCCGCCTGCCCGCCTGCCTGCCTGACAGACTCCAGTCGTGGGCCACGTCTTGCTGCAGCTCTGCTGTTGTCATTACTCCGCTGACGCCAGCGCCTGGAGGTGCCATCTTAGGGCCAATTAGGGAGGCAGGCGGGTACGGGGGAGTGCGGCGGGCTGGAGGGGGCAGTGTGCAGGGGCACAGGACCTCTTGGCCTCCTGGAAATCATGCCTCCTGCTCGGGCAG
>JASCQY010000080.1:2533620-2541120 GCA_030264315.1 Sardinella tawilis | reverse complement strand
TATTACACAGTAATTTGAGTAAAAACTATTCCCGATGCAGAATTTTGTGTGATGTAGCATCAAGTGAGGAATTTAATTTCCTTTCCAGCATTTCTCTGACTGAGGGAACTCCTATTGTTTGTAATACTTTGGGTGAATAAAATCACATAGAAACACCCATGAGACAAAGTGGCCCTAAACACCTTGTATACTAATTGAGCAGCAATACAGCCAGTTCTCTCTCTGCGTGAAGTACTGGGAGCCACTCCATAAGTTTGGGGGGGGGGGGTCTTCACTGAGGACCTGCCACTGGTAGGCTTACCAGGTGATTTTATGTGTGTGTGTATGTATGTGTGTGATCATACAGTATATCCACCTAGTACAGCCATGTGTGTGTGTGTGTGTGTGTGTGTGTGTGTGTTTTATCATATCCACCAGGTATAGCCCTGTGTGTGTGTGCGCGTTCGTGTATGTGTGTGTGTGTGTGTGAGAGTGGGTGGCATTACTAATCAGCGCGGCAGGAGAGGTGTGTGCAGGCTGAGTGAACATGAGAGGCGTAGGGGGGATTTACCGGAGCAGCGGCAGGAGCAGCAGCAGCCGCCAGGAGACGAGGAGGGCTCCTCAGCCAGGCTCAGCTCCTCCGCAGGCAGCTCCTCTTGCAGGGCCGCCCCGCCGCTGCCTCTGCCTCTGCCTCTGTCTCCGACGCCAGCGCACCTGTACACCTGGGAGAGGCGGGAACGGAAACGACATGACACGCTCAGGATGGATCGGGGAGAAGGAGGGGAAAGAGTTTAACGTAACACAACGTGATGCCTCCTGACAGGGCGACACCCAGGCAAAAGCGTTTGTAGTCACATCAAAGAGGTCCCTGGATCCCCCCCCCCTCCACCCCCCCTTTCTCTTTTGTATCGAGCACCCGTTAAAAGGTTTTGATCACTCTCTCTCTATCCTGCGCACGCTCTTCGAGTTTGATCACGGATTCATCCGGAAGCTCTTTAGTGTGACACGAGCGGCGTGGCGCTCCGCTGTCATGGTGATGAGAGGTGGCGGGGATGATGAGCTCGCTGGGGGCAGAGCGGCGAAGGATCTGAGGGGCCGCTGACAGCTCCCCCGATCCCTCTTCTTGACGCCCAGCCTCTCCTCTCCTCTCCTCTCCTCCGAGCGAAGAAGCTCGCCGCCTGTCTCCCCACCCCTCTTCCCGTCTCTGGATCCGTTCCCCCTGCCGCCGGGGGATGGGGATGGGGATGGGGATGGGGGGGTGGTGGAGTGGGAGCACTGGGACCGCGAGGCCCCACAAGCAAACACTCCGCGGAGCTCTCACACTCACACTCACACTGAGCTAGACGCTCAACTCCAGCCACACCTGAGTCCAGAATCTTCTAGAACATTATACTGTGCTGAACTCTCATATAGTCTCTAAAAAACAACTACTTTCCTTCCTCTAAAAACAAAATTACTTTGCATTTCAGTGAGACCGTGGCTACCAAATATCAGGACTTAATCCTCTCATTGCTTTAGACACACATATGACACTGCGCTTGACTTTCATGGTAATTTGAAGCAGTTGTTTTTAGTATTCTTTTTTTTGCATTGCTTTGGATATTTGTATCAAGTATAGACATATAAGCATAAGCATAAACATAAACAAACATAAACAGAGACATAATGCAGAAAATCTGTCCACCTACCATGTGAGTGGTCTTCTTGCGGAGACTTCTGACGGGCGGCGGGTTGTCCAGGCTGTCAGAGTACTCCTCTTCACTGGCACAGAGGAAGAGAGGCAGATGAGATGGTCAGTTAGCTCAAGCCCTCAGACACACACACACACACACACACACACACACAAACACACACACACACAAGTACACTCATCAGCTCAGCAGCAAGGCTGTTTGAGGAGATGCTGACACTGACACTGTGCAGGAGTGGAGCGTTTCATCTCAACACAAAGGATCATGGGAAAACCTGCCCTGTGTTCAGTGGAGGGCCACTCACTTTAACTAGTGGTGGATATGTCTCACTGGCACAAACACAGAGACAGACACACAAACAAACAAACACACACACACACACACAAATCTGGAGAGTGGTGTGTAGACATCTACTGGTGAAATTGAACGTATCTTTGGATAATTACAACATGAACAAAATACCTTCACTAATTAAATTCCTAAGGAAATAAAAGAAAAGTGCAAAAAGAAACGGCATATATAGAAATGGATATTTTTGACGCCGTGTTCTGTTTTTGTTGACAGGCATGTAGGCTAATCCTCCTACTGTGGCAAAGCATGTGGCAAAGGACGGCGTCACAGGGTCTGCGCTCAAGACAGTGGATCAGCGTTCAGACGCTACTAGGGATGCAAAGGGGCGGAAAATTTCCGGTAAATTTCCGGAAAGTTTCCATGGAAACTTTGGCTTGGGAATTTTGGAAATATTCCAAATTGGAAATTTTGGGAAATGTTACAAATTTTCAGGAGAATTATGGGAATTTGGGGAATTTATGGGCAATCTGTGGATAATTTGAAGAGACCGAATCATATACCAACATATATATTGGTGCATTGTTGCAAAAAGATGAGAAATATGATGCATTTTTCAGCAGAATTTTATGATTGATTAAAGGGGAGCTCTTGACACTGTTCATCCTATAAGTTGAAATTGGTGGACTACTGGTGGACTGGAATGATCAAGGTAGCCTGCTAACGGTCGTAATTATAAAACATAGAAATATAACATTTATATTACATATGAATATGTCTATAGTCTATAGAAAGTGCAACAACATTTAGGTGGAAATGTACTGGAGCTCTCCTTTATCTATCTATTTAATCTAAATTGACTGTCTATTGCTAATTACTAACCAGGTATGCTTAATGCTAGAGTGTTTTATGTAACCACACAAGATTTAGGAATGCACAATACATGTAGGGACTGCTGCTTCAATAACCCTGCGCCAAGAACCCATAGTGGGCTATGTCCTTGTGATTGAGGAATAACATTATATTCAACTGTTTTCACACGAAATGTGATTGTTTTATTATTGTTACCAACTATGTTTATGTTCCCAGCCTTCAAGTTTGAAAATTTCCAGTTTATTCCCATAAATTCCTCAAATTTCCCGTTAATTCCCATGGAATGTTTCCAACTTTGAAAATTCCCGGAATTTTGCAACCCTAGACGCTACAGCACAGGTGAAGCAGTGTTCCAACCTACTTCACTACAGGTGGATCAGTGTTGAGACACACTACAGCACAGGTGGGGCATTGACCAGTTACACTACAGCCCTGCCACAGTACTCCCAGTACTCAGTGCACCCGCACTAGAGTAGAGTGAACCAGTGCAAAAGATTCATCTGCTCTTAGCACAGCCTCACATTTACTCTCATTCTCTGCACACAAAGCACAAGACAAAAACATGGCCTATCACTGGCACTGGCTGTTTGTGTGAGTGAGTCTATTTGTGTGTGTGTGTGTGTATGCTTTTATTTGTGTGTCTGAATGTGTGTGTGTGTGTTTTTTCATGTGTGTGTGTGTGTACGAGAGAATGCACACAAGTCCCCTCTGCTCCACCTCGCCTCACACTTGTGCCGAGCGAACATATTGAGAAGCCCATTTAGGCGCGCATCATTGATTTGCAGCGGCGGCGGTACAGTGAGCCGGGTACAGTGGTCCCATTAAGGCGCCGGCGAGGGAGCGGTCTGGGGAGACGGCGGCGTGATGGAGAGCGAGCGAGAGAGAGAGAGAGAGAGAGAGAGAGAGAGAGAGAGAGAGAGAGAGAGAGAGAGAGAGAGAGAGAGAGAGAGAGAGCTGGGCACGGCGCTGCGCCGCACGGCACAGAGCGAAGTGGTGGTGTGTGTGTATGTGTGTGTGTGTGTGTGTGTGTGTGCGTGTGTGTGCGTGGAAAGGGAGTTGGGGGGGCTAGGGGAAGAGGGGGGGCCGTAATAGCACAGCGGAAGGGGGGGCGGGGGGGCGGTGGGGGGGGAGTAAATATCGGCACAGCTAAGCGTCTGAAATCAAATCAGCCCAAGCATCAGTCGGCGAGGCCTTGCCGCTCCCTGTCTCAGTATAAAACATACATGAAATAATTACTGTGGATGGTTGTTAATTTAGAGGATGTTAAACAGCTTGTAGACATCTGGTAGTGAGCCGAGGAGGGTCATTCAAAATTGATCTAACTGAATTAAAGGGGAGTGTGTATGAGTGAGTGTGAGTATGAGTGTATGTGTGTGTGTGTATGTGTCTGTTTGAAGGAGAGATATGGGGGGTGGGGGGTTGGGTGGAGTGAAGAAGGAAGTAGGGGGAGAGAGATCGAGAGAGAAGGAGAGAGAGAGAGAGAGAGAGAGAGAGAGAGGGAGGAAAGAAAGACATGGCGGCATCATCTGTGGATGGACGTGTCACAAGATAACTGAACTGACTGGTGAGGCTTGCCTGGGAATCCTTTTCTGTCAGGAGGTGAATATGCAGAGGAGCGCTAAATTAAATCAACCTGCCAAACTGTCAATTCCAGCGCTCATGACTGGTTGAAAATGGCTCCGCCGGAAGATCTCGGAGTGCAGGCTCACTCCCGCTGCCCGCCCGTCCGCCCGCCCGCCCGCCCGCCCGCCTCCCTGGCACCGGTTCAAGTCCGCCGCGGAGAGGTGGCTAATTCTGCATGCAAATTTCAGTCAATAAGCTGCTAGCAAGGCGTCCCAGGATATTTCAAAGGATCTGACAGTTTTTTTTTCCCCCTCCGTCTTCGTCTTGCCATCGTTTTTTTTTTTTTCCCCTTATATTATTTGCGCTCCTGAATACCAACTAGACAGGAGGCTGAAATTCAATCAGCCTTTTGCTTACACTTTGCATATGCACACTGTCCCCCTCACCGGGCAAAATAATGAGGACGAGTGGAGTGTGTGGGAGAGACAGAGAGATGAAGACAGGAGGAGAGAGAGAGAATGAAGGAGACCGAGAGTGTGTGTGCAGCCATGTGTGTGTGTGTGTGTCTGTCTTTGTTGTGTGTGTGTGTGTGCTGTGATTGTTGTATGTGTGTGTGTGTGCTGTGTTTTTTGTGTGTGTGTGTGTATTTGCTTGAATGTGTGTGCGTGAGTATGTGTGTGTGTCTGTTATATGTGTGTGTGTGTGTGTGTGTGTGTGTGTGTGTGTGTTTACCTCTCTGCACTCAGGTCTTCCCATCCGTCTCTGGCTGGGCTGGCCCTCCTCCTCCTCCTCCCTGGGCGTCCTCTGGTGCCGGTCGGGTGGGGGCGGGCTCTAAACTGACACGAGGGAACTCGTCTCCACGTGCTCCTCACTTTGATCCTGCTGACGGGGGCCACGGGGCCCTTGGCTCTGCGGCGTGTGGCGGCGGTGCGAAGGAAGTCCCGCTCGGCCCTCACCACCCCCAGTTCCTGCCTGAGCCGCAGTGCCCGTTGTCTGGCCTGGGACGCCTCTCTGCTTGTCTCCTCTGCCTCCCGCCTGGAGGCCTCCGCCTCGGCCTGCAGAGCCTGGGCCTCGCCCAGCGCTCTCTCCCGCTCCGCGGCAGCTCTGGCCTGGGCGGCCTCCTCCTGCGCGGCCCGCTGGGCGCGTAGGCGATGGACGGTGGCCTGGAGGTCGTCGCGGGCGTCGGCCAGGGCGGCGTTGGCCTCCTGGAGCTCCAGCTTGTCCTGGTGCAAGCGGCGGGTCTCCTCCTCCAGAGACTCCATCCTTCTCTCCAGCTGCTCAATCTGCAGGGAGACCAGCGGAGACTGGGAATCACACACGGCCCAACACACACACACACACCTGCACGCGCACACACACACACACACACACACATACGCTACCGCAGCGGCTCTAGAAGGCATCTGACAGATGAAGTCCGAGTCTGGCGGGCCCTTACTGCAGATCAGCCTTGGTGCTACAGGGTCATGCCCCCACCCTCCACCCCCCAATGCTACCTGTGGCTAAACACAAAAGAGGCCCATTTGGTGAGTTTGTCAGATGTTAGCGGCGCGCGCTAACGCGCTAAAGAGAGGAAGCGATGCCTGCTGGGTCTATACCCCCAGGCTAATCACAGCCTCTTAGGCTCGCTGCTGCCCTCTGCTTTGCGCGTTACCTTTCAAACCAAATTAGATCCCGTCTTGGCTGCCTGACAACAGAGTGCAAAAATGAGAGAGAGAGAGAGAGAGAGAGAGAGAGAGAGAGAGAGAGAGAGAGAAAAAAAACTGGTGACATGAACACACATACACACACAATTAAAAGAAAGAGTCCCACCCCACTCCAAAAAAAAAGAAAAAAGAAATATTCAATTAGTGTGCGTTTGTGTGAATGCATTAGTGGGGGCCTGCCCCTGAAGGTTATTATATTTAACATGGTGCTTGTCACTCAGTAATAAAGGCGATGACAGGCCCCATTACGTGGCCATATGGCAGCTGCTGGCGCGGCTCGCAATGGCATCATCTGCTCTGAATTATTCTCAAACTATTTCATAGCTGCACTGAGGCGCTGGGCTCCCTCACCCCCTCACACTGCAGCTACTCTGCTCCATGCACTGGACCTGCTGGGGGGGGTGCGGGTTGGGGGGGGGGGGGGTTGTGTTTCGCTCACAGGTTTAACACACTCTGGCATGGCTCTTAGTGGTTAACCAGATGAAGCTCAGAGCCAATGACAAGCAACTCAGTTTGTACAGATCACAAAACCAATGTGATGAACAAAGCCCACTGATTTCAGCTGCTCTGCGGAGCAAATCTCGAGTGTCTACAGGGGCATTTTCAACAATATGGACGTGACAGAACATAAGATGCCAGTATTTGATCAGTCATATTACCTTTAAAGATGAAAGCAAATTCTCAAATCTGATATAATCTTAAACTAGCTATAAACCATAAAAATATGTGGTTCTCAAAAAAGGTCTGTAGCTTGATACTGAAGTGCACTTCTCCATCTCTATGGCCTCCAGCCCATGCTTCAGTCAAGCCTATCCTGCACTGTAGGCCTACAGTCGAGCTGCTCTACTAGTGCATCCCACACACACTTACTGTACACCTCGCCAGGTGACAAGGTTTGCTCATTGGTCCACATTTTTAAAAATAACCGACAGGTTTGGTCCATTTTATTTCTCTTCATTCATTTGTTGGTATAAAATAGGCCAGGCTGCTATTTTAGTGGCGGCTGTCATAAATCATTTTTCAATTATTTTCAATAATTATTGGTTTGCATTAAAAAAATACACATCATATTGCAGGCTACTGTCGTACTGTATTGCGTCCTTAATATCGTGAATCGTATCGTTGAGCGTCACGGGTTGAGTACATTCCGAGTGGCATGTCACTGGCTTAACGGATGTGACTACAAAATCCACGTTATCCTGGGACTGGGACTGTCCCTATGCCATATGCCATATCCAGTGCTGGCATGTGTTCACCACTGTCCCCTGTTCTAAATAAACTCACTATGACAATGACTATGACTATGACGACTGTATGCTGTGGGCAGGGGCGTAAAGTTTACCCCCGCAGACCCCGCGAGGCGGGGGGGCCCACAATCCAGGGGGCACCGCCCACCTGTC
>JASCQY010000080.1:2482020-2496684 GCA_030264315.1 Sardinella tawilis | reverse complement strand
AGAGAGAGAGAGAGAGAGAGAGAGAGAGAGAGAGAGAGAGAGAGAGAGAGAGAGAGAGAGAGAGAGAGAGAGCATGTCTTTTTTCACCTCCCTAAGTGATTTTGAGGCCTTAGGCTATGGCCTCAGGGGGCCCCTCTCTCTTTCTACGCGTGTCGCTGGCTGTGCCAGAGCTGGAGCGAGGCGGCGCGGTGCTGCCTTCAAACGCGGCGGGTGCCAGCGGAAATTTGTCCAAACCTTAAGTTCCCGACTGGTATTCCCCTGCCGCTGCCGCAGAGCTGCCAGCTCCGTCTTCATGATGTCCAGCTCCCCATCGCCGCGCTGCCTTCGCTGGTGCAGGTTGTTTATCTCCTGCTGTTGCCCTGTCACTTTCTGTTTGAAGAGCCACATGAGGGAGGAGAGGAAGGAGAGAGAGAGAGAGAGAGAGAGAGACAGAGAGAGAGAGAGAGAGAGAGAGAGGGAGACAGCTATTAGTCAAAAGCAATCGGGAGAGCGCCACGCGCTGGGTAGGCTAACAGGAGTTAAATGTTTAATTCAGAGATGAGGCACAAGCGTGGCAGGATGTTGAGTTAAGAGTAGATTTCACATCAGGACAAATTGGTCGAGTCGAGTGAGAGTGTCGTGACTGTCCGGCTGCTGTGACGGACAGGGCAAAGGTGAGAAGAGGAGAGGAGAGGATTCGCCTGCTTCAGACGGAGCTCATCTCTCAGCGCTCTCTGCCTCAACGCTATCCGTCCTCACTGGCCTCCTCTTGTTCTGTTCCCCTGCCAACAGCCTTACTAATAATTCCCATCTAAGTGCACTCTTCACCCTTGCTTACGCTAACTAGGGCTGCTATTTTCATATTATAGTTGATTAATCGTCTAGCTTTTTGGAATTAATGAAATGCATAAAAAAAAATGTCTGTGAAAATTTAGTTATGAAAAGGTAAAATCAGATCATTGTTGAGGCAACTGATGAACGTTTACAAAAAGCTTTGGCAAATAATGTAACAGTTTGACAACTAATTGATTAATCAATTAGCTAACTGTAGCAGGCTTAATGACAACTAACAGTAGGTGATGCTGCCCTAGCCCAGTACAGCTGAGAGATGACTGCTGCAGGCTGCTTGGGTGGTGGGTGCTGCTGCTGCTGCTGCTTCTGCTACTACTGGAGCCTGGTGCTGGCAGAGGCTTGGGTCTGGAGGATTGGCGGAGCAGCACAGCACCGCGCCGCGCCGAGAGCATCAGCAGCCTGCTCTGGCATGGAGGTAATCCACTGCTGGCCGAGGAGAGTTCAAAAATAACACCGTGCTCTGGGACGCAATTAATTGCCATGTTGAGGGAATCACTTGAATCTTTCCAGATAGTGGATTTATGCCTCCGTCCGTCCGCCATGCAAAAACGGGCTTTAATAGAGATTTATACGGCAAGTGGAACGAAATTCAAAACGTTGATAATGAGGTAGGCAAGAAGCGTTTTAACCCCAGTAGTGCTCAATTGGTAGGAAAAAAGGTTTAGAGAAGTTAAGAGGTCTAGGACAGAAAGATTAGCATTAGGAATTCCCTGTGCAGTTCAAAAATGAAAGCTAATTATGTTACAAAAATGGAGGGGAGGGGGAGGGGGGAGGGGGGAGGGGGGAGCGGGGTGGGCGGGGGGAGCGATGAGGGAAAAGAAAAGATTGTCAAAGTTACAGTGGAGTGGCTTTGCGAGCGTGAGATGCTGAAAATTCAGCAGACCATCACATTTCCCAAAGAGCAGGGAAAAGAAGCGAATTAATCGCCGCTTGGGTTCGTTTGGCCCAAATTTTGGAGCAGACAATGGATGTCAGTGGTCAGCCGGACACCGCCGTGAATTTCAACTACTGATGAGAGTTCTTCAATCTGTGTCCACAAAAGAAACCGACGGCCACCTTCTCCCGACCTGCCCACGATCACCGAAAGCTCGGGTCTAAATGAGCGACTGAACTGAACTGAATTAATGAATCAATCCCTGACACGGCAGACGACTTCATTCCCAGTTTCTTCCCGACATCCAGACGGCGGGCACACTGGGCCCGGGGAATGCCAGGGCCGGAGATGGCATGGGTGGTGCGGGCCTGGGCGGCGGGCGAGCGACAGCCAGCGGCGCTAATGAAGGCTGCTGACAGCTGCTCCACTCACTCAGGCCTCCTGATTAAAGGGGAATTACGAGCGCTGGTTCATCATGGGCTGCCATCACCCGGCCCACACTCATCATCCACCAACCACCAGCACAGACACCCATCCGAACCAGGTGGACCAGACGGGGATGGAAGGGAGGGAGGGTGGGTGGAAGAGAGAGAGAGAGAGAGAGAGAGAGAGAGACTGGGGGGAGAGGGGGAAGAGATGGCGGATGAAGAAGAGCAGGGGAGAGGAAAGAAAGACAGCATGGGAGAACAGTCATATGAAAGGAGGGCAGAGTTAGTTAGTTAGTTAGTTAGTTAGTTAGTTAGTTAGTTAGCTAGCTAGTTAGGACTGAAAGTCTGTTTGACAAGAAAGGGGCAAATTGAGAGGAGGCTAACGGCTGATGGGCACAGACAGACAGTGTTTTCCTAGCACTCTGTGCGGTTCGGGGTTTCAAAGCCCACCCTCCTGAGTAATGTGGAACACATGCCCTGCGTGGCCCATACTGTACCGTACCTGCTCCAGCTCCTGGATTTTGTAGTCTTTGGCTTGAAGGATCTCCAGCACTTTCCTGTCCTTAGCTTCCGTTTTTTCCTTCTCCCTGAAGTGGACAGAAAGACAAACAGTAAGGAAGACGAGAAGAGGAGAGGAGAGGAGAGGAAATGAAGAGCAATCGCCTCCAAGTGTCATTAGCCACGCGCCCAACCCAACCCAGCCCAGCCCAGCCCAGCCTAGCGTCTGCTCTCTGCTCTTCTAATGATCAGCGTCATCTCCAGGTGATAGCATCTTAACGGCCCCAGCTCCTGATGAAGTTCACCACACACACAGCAAGTGACAGCTAATGAACCTGTCCAATGCAAACAACAACTTCATTCCCATTAATGGGAGCTCTAATGGATTGGACAAACACAAAACACACACACACACTTTCATCAGAGCAGGTAAAAACGACGATACCTTCAGTGACAAAAACAATAAAGGCATAAAATGGAAAAAAACAAACGACACAATCCCTTTGTCATTTAATGTATTGCACTGCAAGTCATTTGAACAGCACACCCCTCACCCCCCAAGAATAGGGGAAACGTCTGATGGCTGTGCTGATTTTCACACTAGCATTCTATTCCGGTGTAATCTGACTAGACAAAGAGTCATCAATCAGAGAGCAGATATCATTTCTCCTGCCCAAAGGCCTAGAGCACAGTACGTGGAGCTTTGCTCACCCACTCTGCCCACTGCACTCTCTAGTAAGGCTAGTAGTGCACTCATACAATAACGCTGCAGTGTGTCGTCAGCACTTAACGGAAGCGCCTCCCTGTCGGCTACAACAGCAGAGCTGCTCCACGGCATCCCGGCCGCTCAAACTCTCCCGCAGCGAGTGCAGAAAAGACCTGACTCGACTTACTGCCACAGGTAGGCTACGGTAGGGTGTGCGTCTGTGTCTGTGTGTACCGAGTGAGTACGCGCTCCTCTATCCTCTAGGTGTTAGTCGTTCCTAGGACATCAAAACCCAGCATCCAGTACACGGGAGAGCGCGCAAACATGCTTTGCCTCCGCCCCATTCAGCCTCCCTGTGTTCAGCGTCAGGGGACTGAGACAAAAGAACAGCCACTGGGGTCCTCTTTGTTTCAAGAGCCCGCCAATCACTTGGGAAGGCCTCCTCCCTGCCTCTATTTCCTACTTTCATTCGCTGGCGCCCTCTCCTCCCTCCCTCCCTCCGTCCCTGAGGGCCTCTGACATGATGCCTGGTCTCCGCTGAGTCAAACAGTACCTTGTATCCTCAGTGATGTTAACCATGTCCCGAGCAACCATCCAATCGCTACGAAACCTGCAGGAGTCCCACAAGGCCGAGCGCTTGACAGGAGCCGGGGCAATTATCATGTCAATATCCAGCGCGGCGGTATGCTGATACGCGCACCCGCTCTTGGGGCGCATGTTCCCCTGCTCCCCAAGGACTAGCATGCCTTGTTGACTCTGCCTATGGTGGGGAGTTTGCTCAGCTCGAGAGAGACAGAGGCTTTTGTGCCTGGCGAGCCTATTTCCCTCGGAAGAAATGGAAGTGCTGCTTGGCACAAACACTGACTTCTTCTCCAGCATGTGTGTGTATTGTGCTCAGAATTAAAAGGAGGAAGACTGTGTGTGTGTGTGTGTGCGTGTGTGAATGGGGGGGGAGGGGGGGAGGGGGGTTACAATGGCCTTATCATATCCCATCACACCATACAACAAAGCCTGTTGATATACCTTGAATAGCACACACGTCTTTAATAGCACTTTGAATGTGCAAAACAACAAGTCAGTCGACAGAAGGTAAGGTAACTGTGATAGCACGTGCAGCAATAGGTTGTGCATTGCAGGGGCACTGCGGCATTTTCCTCCTTTCAACAGGTTCCCATGCCATCAGTGCAGCTTTGGCACCCCCTTTGAGGGTCAACTTAGTCATCCTAAATCTAGCGCTTATCCCATAAAGGCAGGCACTTGGCGGAGCCTTTTTCACAGTTTAGGATGGGAAGGGGGGGGGGGGGACTGTTTTCATTAAAGCCCCGGCATGGCTGAGCAGCTCTGCGGAGGATAAGGGGGCTTAAAGCAGCATCTGCAGCAGATTCAGCCCTAACCCCCGCCGCACACTCAAGCCGCTTCATACACAACCTTGGACTTTCAGACATACTTCTTCCCGCTCGCTGGTGTGGGGGGCTCAGGCTATAGGCCTGAGAATTCGTGCAAGGCACATATCTCAAGCGAAGGACTTAAGGGTGGGGTGGGGGGGGGGATTATTCACTTGTTGTATTAGAGGTATGATACTGTGAGTGCAGGTTGACATCTCAGGAGCAGGACGATACGAAGCTGAATGAGGAGAGGGGAAAAAAGAGAGAAAAACTTACCGCTCCACAATTAAGCTCACGGCTTGTGTGAGGTCTGGGTTAGCCACTTGAAGGCGTTTCCACAGTGACCACACAAACTCTTTGTCAGCCTGAAAGGGAAAAAAAAAAAAAACGGAATAATTACCAAGATTTACAGTAAATGCTCTCAGTGTCACAAACAAAAAGGCTGTGTTTCGGGAGCATTAAGAGCAAGAAGGAAAAAATATCTATATGTTACATGCATAATGAACCGACTGTTATTGAGGCATATTAAACTCGCTGAAAATTACTTAAATATGGCTTGACACTGCATAAATATCAAATGATATTATCTATGTAGGCTATCTGGTCTTCACTTAGTAAACGATTTGAATTCTGAATTCCAACCCAGATCATACAGCATTTCCATGGTATACTGTATACCATTGACAAAATAAACACCAATGGCAGAGACAGTCATTGCAAGCCTGAGAGGCAAGTTTGACACATTTGCTATTCAAATTGTCATGCAAAAAAAAGGCTTTCAAACATTTTTAAGCTACATTACATTTAATGAGAAACATCTAAAAACTACATTTTCTAACCAAATCGACTTAATATAAAATTATCTGTTAAATTATGTCCACATCATCATAAGATAAAAGTCATCATTCCCTCTGGAATCCACTGGTCTCCAATTAGAACATGAATTCTGAACCCCATTCAAAAGTGCCTAATCAATTATTTAGTAAATGGCAGAGGCAGACCTTGATAGACCATGGGCTGAACATACAAAGTGGAGGACTCAGATGTACAGAGATAGAGATCTCACTCAAATGATGCCAGCGCTGCATTTAAGGATGAATTAAGAAAAGACCAACATCAAATAAACGGTCTCTTCAATGCCATTTTAACTCTCATAAATAGGTCAAGGTCCGCAAGGTCAAGATGTACCGCCTCTCAACATTCTGACCATTTTTCCCACTCTGTGATGGTGAATATTTGAAGATGTGATTAAAGGCTGTCCAATCAATCAATTATTCATCTTAGGATGGCAGATCATAAAGGATCACTGGTTAAACTCACCAAAACATATTAGTATTTAGCAAAAAATTAATAAAATGACCATAGTCTACTAAAATATTGAATCATAAACTATGTTTTGCTAATGGTCATGCTGTGGACATGACTAAAGAAGCTTTGTTCAAGAATATGGTCCATTGGAGATAAAAGCAGCATTGATGATCACAGAATACAGTAAGGCCTATATGGACCATATACGTCCCCCGGATGAATTCATTTCATTTGTGAAAAACACATTAAAACATTACAGAAGGAAGATCCATGACTCTAGCAAGGCCAGAGCAACAAAATTTGCTGTGTTTTGAGAAAATATCATTATAATTGAAGTAAATAATAGCCACGCACATACAGTGTTAACAAAGGGCAGCAATTGTTAATGTGTCAAGTGAACTTTCCCTCACTGGTATGTAAATCAACTGCTTGAGTGCTTATGCTTCAAGGCACCACCTGGTGGGAGACTAAAGGCATGCAAGGACCTAGTTTTACTCTCAACACTTTTATGGATACAGGTCCACAGCTTTGCTCAAAACTCAGTGGATAACTGAGCTACTTGATCTGTAACGTTAGCTTGAAATGACTGAAATTATGACTGTTTGACCACATATGTCATGTCAAGCACACATTTGTAAACTGTTCCCTCACATCACACATTGTATTGCCTTCATCTGTGATTTATGTTTACATCGCATAGCAAATATTACTCGTTTAAGCACATATTACAGAATACAACGTTAAGACTGAGAGAAGTAGTCCTCTACTGCAAATACAAAATCAACACCACCATGAGCGCACAGGTCTGTCACGAAGTTGACACGAACCTGACATTGATTGAGCTCCTCTGTCAAACTCTTCACTTCCTGCTCCAAGACAAAAACCCGTCCGTTTCCGTCCTTATCCCCCATTTTTTCGAGCTGCATGAGTCGAAAGGTGACATTAATGAATTTAGATGGGCGCTCAGACAAAATGTTGTCATGGTCAGTGTCAATTCGGAACAACAGAGCAAACATTAGTCCTAGCTGCTTACTGGGGAGTTTACAGCCTTGTTGGTATTACCGGTACAGTACAGTTTGACTAACATTACGTTAATGTTACTGACGAAAAGTAAGTTATGAACTTTGAGCTAAACTTAAAAAAAGAAAAAACATCGCCGACATGACCACGCTTCGGTGATTGTTTGATACTGATAAATGATCTCATGATAAAGTATGATGCATGTGGTAAACCATAAGGGAAGACTAAATGTTTCGACAAATCTCTCGAAAAATACCCACTGTAATGTTGATACAAAATGTTGTTTGGAGGACGTTAAATTTCAATCATCAATCGTCAATTTGTCTGCCACTACCTGTTGCTACTACAGCTTGCTAATCCAGAGTCAGTTAGCTAGCATAGGGACGCAGAATTTCCCTAGAGACGTCAAGATTGCTAGCAAGGGTTTCACCGGAGCAAAACATACCGTCATGTGCAGAAAACTATGCCTCTGTTTTTTTTTCTACAGCCGGATAATCATCGGTGCTAGACGATATAACAATCAAAGATGCCTATCATTTTGTGATTAAGTAATTCAGCATCTCTCGCCTTGGAGTTGGATGTGCTGTTGGTGCTAGTGGTTTGTTGATTATTTCAAACGGGCGCGCCGTTTTCCGATATAGGAGATGGGAGGACTTCACTGTACTTTACGACAGAGGAGGGCAGCATACGTTAGGTTGCTACTGGGATGATTGAACCAGAAAATATTTGTTTTTAATGTCAAGTTGTTTGCTTTTCTCTTATAACAAAGTTTTGGGAATTTATAGTAATTTACTTAGTCATTTACATAGTTATTTGAAATCAATTAGCCAATAGATATAAAGGCACTATTATCTATCATTTTGTTTTCTAATAGCCTAGACTCAGTTAATTTAGCTTTAATTTAGGCCTATGGCAAAGAGTACACCTCTGTCTATGGCCCATGTCAGTGGCTGAGCATGGGCTACAAGCAAATTGAAAATAATATAGGCCTAATATAATGTAATACAATACAATATAAATTATTTAATATAGGCCTAATATAACATAATATAATAGTGATACAATATAATAATGATACAATGATAGTGACCACAGGTTAAAGTGTAGGCTACTGCATGAAAATCAAGATACAAAGCAATAGTTACCAGTTTTCTTTCATCTGTTTAGGTTGCATTTGCTTAAGTGACATCTCCAGACGTTTTAAATCACATATCTTGTCTATAGTGTATTGAAAAAATGTTTTGGAATTTGGATTATCATGCCCCTCAACAGTGGATGGTTCATCTCCTCCAAGCTCTGTCATGAAAAGAATCAATTGACTTAGCATGATTAGGCTGCTCTCTGACCCGCGTGCTGTGCCTCTCATTAGGACGCTCGTTTACAGAACGATTTCAGAGGCAGTAGACTGGGTCATAATTCGCAACATCTGCTCCTGTTAGTCCGACTATGCACATGGCATTTATGAATCAGCCTTTCTCCCTGTCTTGTTCAACAAAGCCTATTGTTTACCAGTCATGGTTACCAGTCATCCAGTTCAAATTTGGATTTGAAACATTTTCTCACTGGTACAAATAAGTGTTCCACTCTGGAGCATCTCACAAGGCCCTAAACCTATTCCACACTCATGCTCTGTCAAATAAACAGTCCATATGATCACTGAGAGAAATGATGGGAAGCCTTTAGCCTACAATCAGACTAGAAATCATACACTGTCACTAGGCCTAAAATCAATCTCTAAAATAGGCCTACATTAATTAATATGATTAAATGTATTATTATTTGCTTTGGATTCAATGTATTTCATATTTCATTTTTATACATCTGGCATATTTGTTCAAGTAGAAAATACATTTTTAGTATAAGTACCGTATAAGTTTAAATTTCAACATTCTACCCATATCTAAGATTCAGAGCATTTGTTTTCTGATCCACACAGACAATGAAATGGGTGACTTACCACATATACATTTTTGTGTCTTCTTGTAAATTATAACTTGACTGTGTTCTTGTTTCTTTTAAGTGTTCGTCAGATGTGCTATAATAACTGCTTCAAACAGATCAGAGCACTATTCATGTGCGTAAAACGCTCCTTGCCAACAACTTTAATCTCCCAAGTGATGTATTTCCTGCTTTAAAGGAATCAATTACAAGTCCCGACCTCTTCCCAGATCTTTTGATTTGTTCTTTCAGATGTATTTAGCTGTGTGACAGGTTATGGTTTTATTGGAGGATTTTAGAACGGGTGTTTTGCGCATTGAACTCCTTATGGCATTTACAAGATGATGCACTGCGAGGAAGTCATAAGACACTGGAGGCCATACAATTATGAAAACTCATCCACCTTTTCCCACTTTCCCAAATCATGATGGATTATGTAATATAGGTATGACAGAAAGGAGGGTTTCTTTACTTTACTTTAAATGTCACTGATCAGACTGGGTATTTTGTAGAAATGTAGAGGCTTACGGATCCATATAATAAATAAAAGTAAATATAAATAAATCATGCACATTTGCAGAGTATAAAATGCTTAATTCTGAAATACTGTTTTTAAAGATTGTTAATTAAGATAGGTTTCAATGGTGACATGATTGCGTTTGTCAAACTCACCTTCCCCTTTCTCGTCATAGTGAGATGTGAGAATGTATTCACCGTGCCTCGAATTGACACCATGCAAATGTTTCACATGAAAAATTCAGGCAACAAGAAACAAGGCCTCGGTGGACTGTGTAGGCAGATACGGGAGCTGTCGTACAGCTGAGACGTCACAAAGCACAGCTGTCTCCGCCTGCCACCTCAGGTACAGTAGGAGGACTGTCATCTAGCCAGCATTTAGTCGTACCTTTGATCCCTTTGATGAAGCTGTAAGCATGACTACGAGCTGTGCAGTGTTCTACACAGGGACAAGTTTGTCACTTTGAAGAGTACGCACACATTGTACAAGTGCCACCATGTCAAAGCAAATTCTACGTTGGAGGAGTATCACTCTTGCAAATACTGTGAGATACTAAATGTTGTCTTCCAGATTGACTTTACTAATTGATGTAATTAATTTAATTTACTAATGTAATTAGTAAAGTGAAGAAGGTTCATCCGAGATAAGTAAGGGTATGGTGTAAATTAGGCTACAATTGGCGGAACAAAAAAATATGATTTATTTTTGTTAAAGCAAGTTACTATAAAAGCCTGTAAAAAGAAAAACCCTATTAGGTTTTATTTGCTATTTTATGAGCATAACAAAATGTACCACTGAATAGGAACTAGAACTTTGTCCTAATAAATGTAGAGCCATAGCAATCATTCCCATGACATGAGCTGTTTGTAAGTGTGTCCTGGATGTGTCAGGGTTGGGGGCTCTCAAGTGCATCCAACATGTTGTTTTTGTACCCGTGCTGCGACAGAGCACTATTGATTCCTTTTCTTCATGACTCATCGTGACCGATAGTTAAACCCCGCCAATCAGGGCCACTTCCTCCGTGCCGCTGTCAGGCGCCGTCCGCTCCCGTCCCATCCTCCACCCCACGAGTGAACCCCGACATCACGCGCCCAGCTGCTCGCATGCGAGCCGGCCCCGGATCCCACAGGCCCCCACAGGCCCCAGTGCATCCCGGCACAAGTCGCTCCCTTCAGCTCCTGGAGTCCGTCTGCTCCAGATGCTCCGGCTCCATCTGATGACCTTCAGTTCCATCCTCAGCATGGAGGATGGCTTTATAATGAGGGGATTGATGAGAGGGGGCTGACTTCCTCCGGGCGATAGTGTGGGCTGAGGGCTGAGGGGGGTGGGGGTGCGCTGGCAGGGCTGTGGGGGCCTACGCTTGGCCCCATGTGCCGCCCTGGAAGTGTGGGAAAGGGGCATGGAAGCAGTTCCCCCTACAGAGGCTTTTTTTTCTTAGACAAGGTGGAGAGGCTGAGTTCACATCTCCCCCCAGAGGTTCTGGCTACACAAATAAAAAAGAGCCCCTGGCAAATGCGCCGAAGACAAAGACAAAGAAGGCTGTGGTTTAAATAGCGCTACATTGCACTTCAGTGCTACTCACTGAAAATCATATGGAGATGCTTTCCCTCCTGTCAAAACAAGACCTAATAGTGCTCCATATGCATGAGAGCGATGGAGTGACTGATTGAGTGAGTGACTACGAACAGGTGAATAAAAAAAAAAAAAAAAAAACACCAATCTTATGTCGATATCATGGGTAAATGTCACATTTCCCTGTCAGACCTCAAGGATAATGACAGCCTGAGACTTATAGGCATTTTAGTTCATAGGTTAATTACTGAAGATTTGCACAAGTAAAGGTCACCGGGTCACAGAACTGCTCTTCTCAGACTGCTGTGTCCGAGCCCTGAGAGGACCAGAGACAGGCAGGTAGAATATCCCTCTGGGTCCAAGGCCAGAATGACCTTTTCCCTCTTCTGCTCATAAACAGGAAATTTCTGTGGCCTTAAAGAGCAGGCACACATCTGAAGACTGATGATGGCCGTCCCCGAGGATGGTCTCCCACCATGGGTTCAATAGCTCATCATCAACTGCCCTTTGAGTAACTGCATGACAGTGGTGTCTCCCCAAACTCAGTGGCTATGATAAACCAGCACTGCGCTCATCTCCCTCAAGTGCTTCTCGGACGCTGATTCGGACAAGCAGTCTAGAAATGGTGAACAGCTTCTGCTAATGTCATGTTTTCTTTGGGCAAACAAGACTATCTGAATTGTTGAGCTCATAATTCTCGAATACAGAGCCTTTTTATCTGAAGAAACAACCCTTGCTACTTGATGAATAACTTCAATTAGTGAAATTGTTCCCACATTATGGCATGTAATCAAAGCAGACAGCGTGTTTGGCAATATGTAAATTTATGTGGAGAACTGACTATTCAAACATCCCATTATTGTTAGCAGACTTTTTATGTGTGCTAGGACCAACATGTTTTGCACTTAATTTGGAAGGCTTTTTGAATTTTAAAAATGGAATACTGAAAATCTCATCAAGGTTTAATATTTAATATGTTACACTATCCAAGTAATGAAACGCTGCCTTCATCATGCAATCCATGTTTCAATTCAAAACAATCCTCTAATAGTCTATATTTTCTCTGCTTGCTAGCTTGTGAATTTATGTACAGTAATATCTCATTTAATTAGTGATTTAAGCTCTCTAACAACCCAGCATATGGTATTTTTTCTCCTATGGCCTTGGACATGGAATGAATATGCATATCCTGGGACTGACTTGTGAGTTACCCAGAATGAATTCCACACAAGTTTAATCCCTGATCTATTATTTACCTCTTGACCAAACATATGAGTGGGGCTTGTAGATGCTCAACTTGATCAAAATGACTGCCAAGGGACTCAGTGCTTCTCTTGGTCCAAAAGCAAGCCAGTCATTGCCTACCCCCTTTTACTCTGGAGATGCCTCAGTCAAACGTCATGTTATGGAGTGAAGGAAAAAAAAAAAAGTGCACAATGAAACATTAATGAGAACTCACTTCAGACAGTCTAGGGGACACAACTTTGGGAAAACATGAGGCAAATCAGTGTTTTAAAACACCCCCACTGCTGAAGAACTTGGTGCACAGTTTTGAATTTCACATATTTTCGTTGTCATGCACACTCCAAATGTGTGTTCATGTAGCCCTATGCATGTAACCTGTGTATCTATCTCTGTAAAGAACCAGCCACCTCTGTGTGAAATGAAAAATGTGAATGTGGGCCTTATGCACAGTGTGTAACCATGAGTGAAAAAAAAACATTATGGCGCCTATAGCAGTCACAGGTAGTGTTGAACTTCGAAAAAAGGAAAGAAAATGCAAAAAGACTTCCACGTATTTCTGGATATTTAGTAAATGACACTGGCTCAATTTAATATGATTTCATATTTTTAGACTACATAAGACAGCCCATGGGAATTGTTCCGCGTAAAAATGTTACGTTTCAATTTGACTTATGTCCTAAGGCCACAGCTATTCTAATTTTGTTATTTATTGGACAAAGACATTAAAACCAACATACATTGCTGTTTTAATGGTTGCAGGGCATGGTTTGGTCGCGTTGGCTCATTGTCACACACAGATGTGACTCTTTACCCTGACACTACACCGTGACGGCTTAAGTCCAGACTCGTAGTCACTCAGGTTACACACAGAAGGCGTATAACAGCTTCAAGAGTCCTGTCAGATCATGAATGCCCCGAACTAACAGCAGCCATCAAATTCTCGAGTCTTATCGGCCGCAGCGCGCGTTTCAGCGCATTGAGCTGAGTTAGCAGAAGACATACCGGGGAGTGGGAGAAGGTCTTCTTCCCCGGACAGGCAAAGATTTACCCGGTGCTTCTGAAGTCGAGAGCCAAATAACAACCCACCCCTTTCTGTCAGCGATTTCCCTCTTCATTTTCTGGTACTGGGTTTGGAAAAAGGGGACAGTGTCGTACATTCATTTCCCGATGCTGTTTCAGGGGACGTCTTGATGTGTTTTACAGTACCAGCCCGTGCGAATTCTGAAGATGAAAGCGTGAGCTAAGACGCGTCTACGTTTTCGTTTTTTTGTCACACGACTTGTATGGGAGTCAAGACTCCGTATAGTTTTTTTGCGGGGACACCTTTGACTTTTCAATTACTTCGGCCATCGGAACGCTTGGAGGAAGAAAGTCCCCCACTTGAGGGCGAGATCAGACTTCGGTGGACGGCAAGTTCGGGAGCGTCAGGACAAGGGTCTGCCACATACAACATGCAGAAATGGTAAATATGATCAGCGCTCCTGTTTGTTCATTGTAACAAAGATATGCCTTACACGATAGCAAACTTTAGAAAAACTCTCCAATCATTTGGCCTGTTCGTAAATATATGAGCGTAATGTATAATTATTGACTTTTACGATTAATACCTATTTTGCCAATATATTTGAACACTGACATTTGTTAGTCAAGTATTCGGTGAAACTTCTTGAACGAAGTTCGTGTTGTATACAGTCCTTGACATACAGTTAAAACCATCTTTATTTTCTCCATTAACCCTTTTCAAAGTTTTATAAATAGGCTACCAATCATAACGAAAGCTTATTTTCATTTACACTAGGAATAATTTGGGAAATGCGCCATATCATACGTTTAAATAGCTATTCAAAGTTGTTCTAACAAAGAAATGTTCCAGGTGCAGGTAGTGTCATGTCACTAACTCCTGTGGGCTACCTGTTCTTTACGTAGCCAAGTCTCCAAATCTGAAGGTTCAGAGATGATTCGGGTGAATTATATGGGCTAGTCTGAGCATTACGCATAGCGACAGAGACATGCATGATTTCAAATATGGTAGCCTTGTGCAAACGTGCATCTAGTTCTCTCAGAGTAAGCTACAAAACAAAGTGAATGTAATAGAGATAATATTAGAACTTTTTAGCAATTACCAACAGCTGTGGCATTTGCATGTGAAATGCACGTTGGTGAATTTATGTGAACAGGCCAAATGAATTTCGAAAGTAGCCAGTCTATGCCCTATATCTTTTGTTGTCACACCATGGCTTAGGCCTATAGGCTAATGTTGTGTAGTTGTCAGGAGGCTACTGTGAATTTAGCCTGTGTGAGGTTACTGTTAAATAAAGAAAGAAATAGGCTATTTGTTCTTG